>JAJTIZ010000078.1:0-179772 GCA_021365335.1 Phaeosphaeriaceae sp. PMI808
AATAGAAGGTATATATATAATTTAGTAATACTATATATAGGATAAGTATAAATAATATAAAGAAGCTAAATACTAAATAGATTTATAAGAAGAAGTATAAATAAGATAATTCTTTTTTAGACGAGTACCTAATAAGTAGGAATATAATACTATTAATATAGAAAAACTTATTAAACTCCTAGTAATAGTAAGGAAATAATAGATAAAGGTATTATTAGATTTAGGATTATTTATAAACTTTATATTATTAAATATAGTATAACGAGTAGGACTAAAGCCTATAGTAAAGGAGTACTCTTACCTAATCTATATTATAAATAGAAAAGCTATACTAGGAGAATCTATAGTAATATACGAGATAACTATAATACTTACTATCTAAGGAAAACTATAGTAATATACCTAGATATCCTAGCCTTAGCTAGTAAAGATATTATATAAGGACTACTATAGTTATAAGAAGCTAATCCTAGAGTTAATTAGATTAACTAGAACTTCTTATAGATAGACTATAAAGATATATATAGATCTAAGCCTATATATAGTAGAGTTTAATAGTAGATAAGAAGATAGTTTATAAACTAACTACTTTATAATTAATATATAATAAAGTATAGTTACCTCTATAGATACTAACTAGGTATTAGGTTATAAAGTAAGAGTATTAGAGAAACGCATAACTCCTAATATCCTATAATAGTATAAGGAATTTAGTTACCTCTTATAGAAGAGATAGAAGAAAACTCTCTACTAAAGTATTAACCTTAGGATTATATAATTATACTATAAGAAGGGAAGGAACTAACTTCTAGACTTATATATAGACTATTAGAATAAAAGCTAGAGATACTTAGAGACTATATTAAGAAGAATCTTATAAGAGGATAAATATAGGAATTAATATTACTAGTAGGCTACCTAATATAATTTATACTAAAGAACTAAGAGATATCTTAAGTATATATTAACTTTAGGAAGCTTAATAATATTATAATTAAGAACTACTACCTACTACTAAATATTATAGAACTATATAATAGACTAGTATATATAAAGATATTTACGAAACTAGACTTATAGGATAGTTACTACCTAATTAGAATAAAAGAAGTAAAGAATAGAAGATAGTATTTAGAATATACTATAGCTATTATAAGTATATAGTAATACTATTTAAGCTAACTAATATACTAGCTATATTCTAAGTATTAATTAATAATATACTTAGAGAATACCTAGATAAATATTATAGTATACTTAGATAATATATTAATTTACTTAGAGTTTATAGAAGAATATAAATAATATATTAAAATAGTATTAAAAAGCTTAGACTAGTATAACCTAAAGCTAAAACTAGAGAAATATAAATAGTATAAGATAGAGTTAAATTTCTTTACTTATTTTTACTACCTTAAGTACTAATTATATATCTAAGAAATTTAACTTCTATCTTATACTATTTATATTTCTCTAGTTTTAGCTTTAGGTTATACTAGTCTAAGCTTTTTAATACTATTTTAATATATTATTTATATTCTTCTATAAACTCTAAGTAAATTAATATATTATCTAAGTATACTATAATATATTTATCTAGGTATTCTCTAAGTATATTATTAATTAATACTTAGAATATAGCTAGTATATTAGTTAGCTTAAATAGTATTACTATATACTTATAATAGCTATAGTATATTCTAAATACTATCTTCTATTCTTTACTTTCTTTATTCTAATTAGGTAGTAACTATCCTATAAGTCTAGTTTCGTAAATATCTTTATATATACTAGTCTATTATATAGTTCTATAATATTTAGTAGTAGGTAGTAGTTCTTAATTATAATATTATTAAGCTTCCTAAAGTTAATATATACTTAAGATATCTCTTAGTTCTTTAGTATAAATTATATTAGGTAGCCTACTAGTAATATTAATTCCTATATATATCCTCTTATAAGATTCTTCTTAATATAGTCTCTAAGTATTTCTAGCTCTTATTCTAATAGTCTATAGATAGGTCTAGAAGTTAGTTCCTTCCCTTCCTATAGTATAATTATATAGTCCTAGGTTAATACTTTAGTAGAGAGTTTTCTTCTATCCTTCTATAAAGAGGTAACTAAATTCCTTATACTATTATAGGATATTAGGAGTTAGCGTTTCTCTAATACTCTTACTTTATAACCTAATACCTAGTTAGTATCTATAGAGGTAACTATACTTTTATTATATATTAGTTATAAAGTAGTTAATTTATAAATTATCTTCTTATCTACTATCTTATTCTATTAATACGTAGGCTTAGATCTATATATATCTTTATAGTCTATCTATAAGAGGTTCTAGTATTTCTAATTAACTCTAGGATTAAACTCTTATAACTATAGTAGTCCTAATATAATATCTTTACTAGCTAAGGCTAGATATCTAGGTATACTTCTATAGTTCTTCCTTAGATAGTAAGTATTATAGTTATCTCGTATATTACTATAGTTCTCCTAGTATAGCTTTTCTATTCGCGATATAGACTAGATAGAGATACTCCTTCTCTATAGGCTTAAGTCTACTCTTATACTATACTTTAGTAATATAAAGTTTATAAATAATCCTAAATCTAATAATACTTTATCTATTATACTCCTACTATACTAGGAGTTTAATAAGTTTTCTATATTAATAGTATTATATTCTTATTATTAGTACTTATCTAAAAAAGATTATCTTATTTATACTCTCTTCTTATAAATCTATTAGTATCTTAGCTTCTTTATATTATTATACTTATCCTATAGATAGTATTACTAAATTAAGTATATATACCTTCTATTAATTAGTATATTATTTATAGTTTCGTCTATAGTTAATACTCTAGTAAAATATCCTACTTATTATTTATCCTATAGTATTATTTATAATTACTTTTTTATATTTATTCTAAAACTATTATACTTAGATTTCTTACTAGGAAATATCCTAAGCCTATTTTATCTAAGTAGTATATAAGATATTTATTATAAAATACTATATCTATAATAATAGTAGGTAGTTAAGGTTTTATAATATAACTAATACTATAGATCCTTATAATTAGTATATTAGATATATTAAGTAGCTCTTGAGCTTCTAGAGTAAATAAATCTAGTTATAATCCTTAGTAGAGACTCTAGTCTATCTATTTATTATCTTACTAATCTTTAATTAAGTAGTAGCTATCTACTAGGTTCTAGATTTCTCCTATAAATCTATCTTATACTATTAGTCTTTACTTTAGTTCTAGGGTTTCTAGTAGTATATAATATCCTAAGGACTCTAGCTTAGTATTCTCTATATTATTATTTCTTACTTCTAGCTCCTATTATCTTAGTTAGAGTCTAGGTAATCCTAAACTATAGGTACTTTCTTTCTAGGTAAGGTATACTATAGTATTATAGTAGTATCCTCCCTACTATTATAGTATAATCTTTCTTTTTTAAATCTAGGAAGTTAATATTCTTCTTTCTTATATTCTTCTTTAAGATATTATATATATACTCTACGATTTCTTTTCTATAATCTTTTTTCTATCTTAATATTACTTTATTTATTTTAAACTTAATCTACTTAGTCTTTAAGTTCTTAGCTAAGTAGGTAGATAGCTTTCCTTTATCTAGTATCTATTATACCTACTCCTATTCTTCCTTAGTATTATTACCTTACCCTTTAATTATATTAAGAGATTAGTCTATAACCTAGTATCTCTTACCTATTTATCTTTAGCTTTATTCTTTAATTAGTAGTCCTTTAATAGTAGCCTAGTTTACTATAGTTATAGTAGGTTCTTATTTCCTTACTATTATCTAACTTCTTAGGGTAATAATCTAGTATTTATCCTCCTTAGGTTATATTATCAATATACATATTATTAAGACTAAAATACCTATAATTACTACTAACCCTAGGTACCTTTATAACCCTCTAGTATCTATAGTTTAGCTAGTATTTCTTTTTCTTATTATGTAGGTTAGTATAGCGTACTTATCTTTCGCTTTAAGGTGAAATTCGTATAAGTAGTTATTAACTCTAATTAACTCTTTAATTAATTTATTAAGGTTATTAATTATAGCTCTACTTCTTATAAGCTCTACCTATACGCCTACTTTTAATCCTTATCTAAATATCCTTATTAAAGCCTAGTTATTCTATTTAGTCTAGATTAAATAATTCCTGAATTTATTAGTATAGCTAGAAGCTGAATAATTCTATCGTAGGCTCTAGATAGTTCGTTCTATAATAGCTAGTTCGTTAGCGAGTTGGAATACTTATTATATCTTTTCTTTAAACTTAATCTATTATTCAAATATATTATTATAACTATTATTATTATTATCTATAAACTTCTTAAGGTATAGTATAACCTATTTCTTGGCTTTTCCTCTTAGGTATATTACTATAAGTATTAGTTAATTATTATTAGGTACTTTATCTATTTTAAAGTAGACGTTAACTTAAAGTAGCTATAATTTAAGCTTAGTATAGTCTCTATAATAGAGGTCCGGCTTAGCGACCTTAGAGGTTATAGCGCGGGTTAGTCCTACCTACTAGTCGTTTAAATCTATTAACGCGTTACTTATTATAAGGGTGTTTAAAGTATTAAGAGTCTACTAAGATACTATAGTATTTTAATAGAGTAAGGTTAGTTTTTAAGGATAGAGTAAGGTTAGAGGGATTCAGTCTTAGCTATATAATAGAGCGTAGAAGTAGTAACTTAAATAACTATATTATCTCTATAACTATTTAAGTTGAATATAATAAGCCCTAGGGGTTTATTATCCTCAATTATATATATACTAGAGGCGCTTTATATTAATCGCTTTAATATAATCGCTTTAATATAATCGCTTTATATTACGCACTTAACTTTATGCGCTTTATCTTGCGCGCTTTAATTAAAGTAGTTACGTAATAACTATTACTTTATCCTACACGTACGCCTAATAGTAACCCTATATTAGTTCCTAATCTAACTAGGGTTATAATACTACTATCGAATATAACGCCTATAGTAAAGTAAAGATAAAATAATAAATAAGCCGCGTACTACGAGTTAGCTATAAGGGACTAGGAGAAAGAATCTTAATTGATTTCTACTTATATAAGGTATAAAGCTTTAATAAAGAAAAGAGCTAGATACTAGTTACTAAGAAGCTCTCTAAACTATAGTAGGACTTCTACTTTATAGATAACTAACTAGTAAAATTAATTATTAAGATCCTAGTAAACTTTATTCTCTTCTTAAAGAACTAGTATAATATATTAGTTAAAGTTATTAAAGCTAATAACGAGATTATAATAGTAAAGCTAGACGTCTAACGCTAGCTAACCTTATAAGGTATTATAGTTAAGCCCTTAGCTCTAGATACTTAAGCTTAAAATAGAGAAGCCGAGCGTACTAGAGGTATAAATAAGGAGAAGTTACGTATAATACGCCTTAACGCTAACTTACTATAGGAACTCTAGCTAGAGATTATACGGGCTAGAGTTTACCTATATAATTGAACTCTAAGTTATATAAACAACTAGAAGATACTATATAAGACCTTCTTTATAATAGTTATATATAATAGAAGGATTACTGCATCTATTAGAAAACTAAACTTAGCTTATCTAAAAGTATATAGATATAAAGCTTATATAATAACTAATAATACCTATTATAGAAAGTTAAGACTATAATAACTAGACCTAAAGGTATAGATTAGCTATCTTATTAGGTATAGATTATTAAATATCTACTAGATCTAGATACTATTAATAGTAAAGGTAATAAGTACCTATAATATTATCTTTAATAAGTATATAATCTTTAATAGTAAAACTAAGGACCTAATAGATAACCTTATATACTAAACTTTATAAGAGATAGCTACTTATATAAGAACTATTAAACTCCTAATACTAACTTATTAGCTAGAAATAGAGTCCTTCTATAAGGATAATACTAAACTAGATACGTTAACCTAAAGTAATAAAGTAGACCTACCTAGCTACTACTAAGGAAGGAAGATTAGGGATTACTACCTAACTCTACTATACTCTCTACTACCTATAGTACTACTAGCTTAGTTAATAGCTAGTAATCTATTAGAGACTATAATAACTTACTATAATAACTCTAGTACGTTGAAAACTATACTATAGGTAGCTACCTTTATAGCTAGTATATAAGTAGGAAACGTTGGGTAATATAGAGGAGAGATAATAGATAAAGTAAAGATGAAAAGGATGCTCGCTAGAGGCTTAAAGCTCTATTAAAACCAACTCCTACCTCTACTAACGTGCCGAATAAACTTAGAGAATTATCTAATAGGTAAACTATTTAAAGAAGTAGAGTAAGCTTATCTAGCTAGCTATTAGTAGATAAGATTATAGACTAAAGTACTAGCTAAATCTATTAGACTATCCGGCTAGTAGATACTTAACTATATATAGGTATATACGTATAAACTTAATAAGTATTATTAGTTTATTAAGTATAAAGCTAGACTAGTTATCTATAGAGACTAGTAACGAAATATTATGTTATAGGATATCTACGCTACTATACTAGCTAGTCGCTTATTTTAATTACTTATAGTGATTACAGCTAAATATAATCTTGAACTAAAGTAGTATAATATTATAAATGCCTTTGTTTATACTGTAATTAATAGAGAGATATATATAAAAATGCTAAAAGGCTATTAAAAGAAAGGAATACTACTCTAAGTCTAAAAGGCCTTATATAGACTATAAATATTACCTCTACTCTAGTAGAGAGAGTTTATATTAACGCTTAATAATATTAGCTTTTAAATAGTGCTATATAAGCTATACTATCTAATTAAGGATAGTATTATTATCTTCTTCTACGTAGACGATATTATTATAGCCTATAATAAAAGGAAGGCTAAGGAAGCTAAATAAGCGACTAGTCTTCTATAGAGGAAGTATACTATAACTAGAGGAGTAGATCTTTAGTAGTTCCTTAGCGTAGAAATTATACGAGATAGAGAGTAACGTCTTATCCAGCTCTTATAAGCTGTATACGTTGATAAGATAAGCCGGCTTATAGATAGATGAGATGTCCGCTACGATACTCTAATAACTGCTATTAAGCTTAAACTAAATGATAGCTAGGCGACGCTGTCTGAAATTAATAAGTATTAGCGTAAAATTGGCTCTCTCCTATTTGTAGCTGTAACTACTCGTCTAGATATAGCTTTTGCAACGTCGCGATTAGCTCGATTCCTCTTAAATCCAAGTACTGAGTATTAAGTAGCAGCTAACTAAGTTCTCATGTATTTGTTAAATACGAGATGGAGAGCTCTGCAGCTTGGCGGAGGCGACTCACTACAAGTAGCAAGTGATGCATTATTTGCTGACAACACGATGGACCGAAAGAGCTCGTAAGGATATACTATTAAATTGTTTAATGGACTTATTGCATGGAGAGCTAACAAACAAGATATAGTTATAACCTCTACTACTGAAGCTGAACTGCTAGCACTATCACAAGTAGCTAAAGAGGCTATATTTACGTCAAGATTACTGGACGAGCTATAAATCAAATTGGATACAGATCAAATCACGATACAATGCGACAATACACAAACAATCCGGCTCGTCACTAAAGAGCTGGCCAAGCTCCAAACCAAGCTAAGGCACGTTGATATCCATAACTACTGGCTACGGCAAGAAGTATCAGCTGGCCGAATCAAAATTGAATATACTCAGTCAACAGAGATAACTGCCGACGGCTTTACAAAGGCACTGCCAGGGAGCAAATGGGAAAGCTTCCTAAGCCAGCTTGGGCTGGTAGAAGTAAAGGAGCAGCAGGTGATAAATGAGGCGCCTCTTGACGAAATTCAAACTCAGCTCGATAACCTTATGCTCACTTGATAAGTCCTGGTCCAGCTTGAAGAGCTTCAAGCTGAAGGGGTGTGTCAGATGAGATGAGCAATCCAGTCGAGCTGCCCATGGGGCTGGCCTACGAGCTGGCACACGAGATTCAGATGTCGATCGAGATGGCGATCGATTTGGCACGCGCGCGCACGTGCGCGCACGTGCTCCACTAGCTAGGCGAGCCAATCAGCAGATTCCAGGTGCACCCTGAGTCTATCGGCAACTCGCCAGCCGGCCACATCATCAAAAAAACAACCACAATCAATCCAGATAATCAATCAATTAAATCATCATCATACATCAATAAATCATCTTTTCACTACGTGCAATAATCACATCCTTTTATCACAATATTATCCAGATCAAGGTGAACCATCAAACCACCTCAAATCTGACACTAGTATAGCTGGTATGGCCAATATAGCCAATATAACTAGTAAAGCTAATATCTGATAGCTCATAGCGTTATAGATGAGCTGCGCAGAACTGGTACCATTGAATAACTGCGTTGAGCTGGCTCAACCACACAATAGAGATAAGTGGATCTCCACCCTCCGAACTAAGAGACCTCAACAAGCTCCGCAGATATGGATATATAAACTGGTAGAAAGCGCAGTAGATAGAAGAAGCAGAACATCAATGGATAACAATTAAGAGCGTTTGCAGACAATCAATCAATCATTTGCTGCATCATTTATCACAGTCTTTTATCACACACCTTGTTCCCATACTGTGCACCCATCAAAACCCATCTCAAATCCGACAATAGGACTCTATAAGACTCTATAATGTATCGTAGGATATATATAACTTATCCTATACTTGTATTCTACTAAGCTCGTAGGATTATATATTTCTATAGGGTAGCGCTATCTATTAGTCTCCCCGTGTTGACCTTCTAGCTAACCCGCCCTTGTTACCTTTCTATTATCACTCTCTTACATAGCGCTAGTGTCCCTTCCTAAGGTTCGTAATAGGAAAGCCGCGCATTGAGTGAACATGTGCATTGAGTGCACGGACACGGTATCTGCAAGACTTATAACCCACTAAATGTAGGCTGGCTGAGGCAATATCCGCGCTTGTATGGATTTCTAGGCACTGTTTCTGATGACCATGTAGGCACAGTGGCTTAACCCTCGCGCCTTCCGAACTATAGTACGATGCTTCGTCAGTCGGGAACAAACAACATCGAAGAAGTCAATTATCGAAAAGTGAGCTAAGCTCATGGCCGGGCATGAGATAAGTCAGGAGTTCAAAGATTTCAATGTTGAGGGCACCGGCAATTTGAAACATTAAACATATATTCCTAAACTACATACTCATCATACAACGAATCAGATCTGCAAGGATCACCCCATTCTACGTATGTCGCGAATCCTCCTCAAAACGCCCGAACGAACGAGAGGAAAAGATTTTGTCGAAACAGGCAATATATGCAATCTATGAATAGCCAATAACATGTCTTCGACGTATTAGAACGAGCGACCAAGGCTACACAACATCAAGTTCAGCTCTGCGGGACATACATCACAGCGACCTGGATGGTGTAGACTCGAAGAGCTTAAATGTTCAACCAACGGTACTTCCCGCCTTCTGAAGTGCGTATGCCTTTTGTCTGGCTGCAATGCAACGAATGCGATGGAAAAGCCGAGAGGTGATAGATTAATATTACGAGAAACTAGCGCTCAGCTCAGGCATAAATGGAGGTCGGAGGAAAGTGGACGCATATAAGCCGTCAGAGCGCCCACTGTCTACAGAGCTCCTTTTGCCGACATTGTTAATCGTGTAACCGAACCACTTCGACCGTTGTACCGAATACACCACGACTCAACTCGGACATCCACCAAATCAATCATTATGCGCTTCATTACCCTCGCTAGTCTAATTGGCCTCATGGCCACTTCCGCCGCTGCTGCCGCCTGCCGCTGCAACAGAGTCTCCAACCCAGGCCTCTACTGCGGCTATTGTGAGGCAGTCAAATCCCCGAAGGATCATTACCATGCGTATGAATGTTCTAGAAGCGGAGCTTGCCACGATTACGGAGACACCATTCAGTGTAATCGCGTCAGCACGAGTCCAACATATTGCGACGGGAGAGATCATTGGAAGAGAGAGCTTGAGGGGTCGTTGGTTGAAAATGTAGAAGCGAGAGATGCGGAGCCTGAAGCGGAGGTGGAACAAGCTTGATTCGGAGAAGTAAGGTTCAGCTATAACCGATTAAAGGGTGGATAGGTACAGAAATACCGACAGTTGACAGTTGAAGTGATAGGCAATGTCAGGACGCACCGAGCATGGGAGGCAAAATTACATGGTCAAGAATGAGCCGTACAAATCTTTGATTTGATCCAATGAAAGTGAATGTTAACCGCTGATACGATTGTCATTGTGTGGCCCAGACCTAATAGTTTTGAATTTCAGTCTCTAAATCAGTTTCTCGTCCGCATGAACCGATGTAGCCGATTGTTAGGGAATAACCGTCGATCGGTGATTACTTGTGTATGTGAAGCGAATGTAGAATCCTTTCTGTTGAATACGAAAAAAATACCCGGAGAGGCGCTATTACTACGTCTGCCTTCGGGTTTATATCGAACCACAGTGACAAATAAGGCATCTATTGGTTGTAAATTGCCACTGGAATGAAGTCCTGTACGTCAAGCATAATATTCAGCTTTGACGCAGCCGTGATGGCATCCGTCTAAAACACGCGTAGTGTATGATAGCATGCATTCCAAGGTACGCTCCTCGTGTCGCTTTTCGACTCAATACTTTTCAATAACAGAGCATCATAACTTGGATGGCGAAGAAACCCAGCCTAAATTGGGCCTTGCGGACTGCGCATACCCTTTAATCCACTTTGATGATTGTTTTCTAAAGCCTTTTTCACTTACTCCGTTGACACAGCACCCCAATGACTGATTGCGAAAAATACGAGCGATTAGATGCCATCTTCAAAAGGCACCGGTGAATGTATTCGAGTAAGAATTAACCTGTGAAGAAAGCAATATAGAAAGCGAGAGATACGGCCCGTTTTCTGCCTTAGTCCTCTTTTGGCGAGACAACAGACTGGTCAAAGCAAGTGGAATAAGCCTAAATGGCAGCCCTGTACCACACAACAAGAACGTTTACGAACTAGGCAACCGGCCTTTCATTTAGAATGATGACCGAGAACGATATCTCTCAACCTCGTTGGACGGTGTGAGTGCATTAAGGATGCCTGGTAATATATTAACAATGGGTTGGTTCAGCCTCGATGCGACCGATGCGACACTTCTCAGCTCCTCAAAAAGGCCAGAGAAGATATATAAATCCTCGCTTTCTCCATGAATGTCTCGCCACCAAGAAGCATCTCAAAACTGCCAATTACTATTTCACCTCACCACACTCAACATGCGCCTTCCACTTGCTATCTTCGCTTTGACAGCTTCTGTACTAGCTATTCCAGAGCCGGTCAAGAGGGATAATGCAGGTACTATGTCCTTCAAGAACTATTCTTGATTTTGTCGCAGCTTACTCGAAACAGCCATTAAACTGTTCATTGACGATCCCGACGTTTCCGCAGCATCCCGAGGCGGCGAGGTTGCTACTGCAGCGAGTACAGATACCATTTCCATTAAACACGTTGCAGCCAGCTAATATTGAATTGTTAGAATGCAACTATTTCCCAAGTGGAGGTATCTGCTCAGGGTTCTATTGTTGCGAACCCAAAGAGCACCCTCGTATTATTTTGGGCTCTTGTCTGTGCACACGCTGGTAGACAGTCGTGATCGATGCGAGTGAGGCAATCTACTTGCAAAAAGAAGGCATCTAGTTTCGCAGCCGCTTAAGAGGTACTCAGGCCTGAAGGATCGAGAGTTTGGTTTGATGTATTTACTCAAGAATAAAAACTTCTGTGTCAATTTGCAAGTCTTGCTCTATGGGATATTACTCCGCTTAGAATGTGAACAGCTGCGTCTATACTGAGTATGAGGCTAATTTAGCTTTTGCTAACCAATTTCACAAGCGACTGTTATTATCTGTTGAAGTGAAGCGAATGCAGATACGGCAACGTTGCCGTGGGTCTTTCTATCCTATAGGTAGGATATGCATCACAGAACAACGTTCACACCATCATATGCCTCCCAAATACCACAACCTTAAGGACGGTAAGCTGAAATCCCTCCCTGCATGGGAATTAATTTGCTATGAAAGCAGACTAAGAAGATCGTGTGCAACAACCCACAAATCATAAAGTACAATGAAGACCGCCTTCATAACTGGGTGGAGAAACGCAAGGACGAGATCGTTACTGAAAATGTAGCACGGTCCATAATGAGGCCGCTATACCACCTCAACTTCGACCAATTGTGGGCTAATCGGTACTTCCGCGAGCACTTGACGACAATCTTTGATATTGCTTTTGGCAGATGCGTACTGCTTGGAATGCCGTCTGGGAAGCAAGTCAAGGGCGCGAAGAGGACAAAGGCTATATGTCAGGTGGTACATAGTTTATCCACGAAGTTGAAGCCATTAGTTGACGTCCCGGACCTTCGACGACTATGCATGAGAGGCACACGCTAGCGCTCATATGTTTACAGTCCAAATTCGGGTCTTTTTCAGCATCTCAGCTTGACAAGAACCAGCGATGCGTGAATTAGCGTTGCCATCAGTAGAGCCTGCGCCATTAGATTTGTCAAATTTGTTACTCACCCCGTGCTTCTTCACCACACAAATTGGCGTTCATAACGGCGATTTCCTTCACTCCGTTCGTATCCAGTAGCAGGCAGGTCAACCAGTGTAGCGCGCCAACATACCTACGCAGAAGATTGGCGCAATGACAAACACGCTCACACATATTTATGGTTTCGTGTTTTCGAGAAATGAAGTAGATTAACGGACGAACTGTTTCGCAAGATGACTGCCTACGTTCAAACAATGTGCTGAGGCTTTGATTGACGGTTTTTAGGGAGAATGTCGGTTATTGCAACCTATTCCGAGCAAAACGGTCGTTGCCCCAGATGGCATGGAGAGATGGCGTGAGAGACGCATTTGATTGTCACATCCATCGGGCAGAGCGGTGATGTCACGTGATTGAGTGTATCTGCCACGTCTCGGCACGGTCTTACTGCACCTGTACAATTACGTCATAATTTCAGGCAACCACACCTACAGGAGAGGTGATTTCAAGCATGGCACTGCATTTGCTTCGCGTCGATTTGAGTAGCTCACCGTCCGCTAAGAATATGTCCGAAAGTGGCGACCAATCAGCCGGCAAGGACCAGCCTGACAAGCCGCTCTTCTCTCGGACAGAAATCCTGCAATCATTGAATGAGACTGTATACGAAAAAGTTGCGGATCTCGCAATTCAATTCGCCATTCTGGGCTATACCGATACCGCATCAGATCTAATCGGTAGACTTAACAAGCACAACTGGTACCATGGTCGCCAAGCAATTGTCAGACCTCTCCATGTGCTCTGGAACCAGTTGAATTCCTGGCCAGATGGCGAAATCGATCGTGTAAAAGAATCTGTTCGAGACGATCGGAAACAAGCTGCGGAAAAGAAGGTCACTAATGAGCAGGGTGAAGAGACTGGGAAGAAGGTCAAGTTGGAGGTAGATGAGAGCCCCATTACCGAAGAAGACGTGAAGAGAAACGTAGATGAGCTGTACTACAGCTACTCACTGTGCTGGTGATATCCTGAAAGGCCACACTTGTGGGCGTATGGAGGCGTGGAAGTGCCACCGAGCCCGCATGACCGGAGTGCCGACTTGTCGGTCGAAGAGCTGAAGAAGAGAATCGCAGACCTCATCAGTGCAGCCAAGGGTGAATTGAAGGGTGGAGAGCCGACTAACGACGCCGCTGCTTTGGTGAGTGTAATGGAGCTGCGCATCAAGTTGAAGGAGAAGGGTGGAAACGCCGAAGGGGTAGTAAGCGAGGACGAGATTCTCGGGATGATTGCAAAGAATTTGAATGGTAAGAGTCAGATATCAGAGCTCGTCCAGTCCCGACGGGCGTGGCCATTGCTCCGGGATGGAGCCTTGCTGAAGATCCTGAATATCGACAAGAAGAAGGTTGATCTCTTCGCCGAGCAACTTTTAGGCGCCGTGACCGAACGCCTGGACAAAGGCAGACAAGTCTCCAACAACCTCTCCATCAAAGACCTCGTCGACCTCATCAACACCAACACCCGCACAAGCCCAGAGTCACTCAAGTACTTCTACGAATGCGACCGCGAAGTACCCGACACCATCCTGCACGATCCCGCATCTACCTTGCTCATTGGGGAGACCGAACAACGTCTCGGCACAACACTTCCCGCCGACTACAAAGAATACCTCAGTATAACGAACGGCAACGACCCTGCCTTTGGCGGCATCATCATGGAAGCGGTGCCATAAATGGTGCTAAGCTGTGGTGCGTTTGGAAAAAGTAGTTGCTGGTATGTTCCGGTCGTGTCGACGAGCCCCGGGATTGTGATATCTTCCTGCTGTGTTCCTAGGAATTCAGAGAATGGACCTCCCAACTCACCAGGATCTATCAGACACAGTTGCCAACAAGCAAGTATTTGGTTAGTGGACGTGCCTACTGTAGGGACGTGCCACCTGTCACGGGCCATATTATGGTCTGTTCACTAACCAAATACTTGCTTGTTGGCAACTGTGCTATCAGAGAATAATTGCCGAGGTGCACGTCTTGTTCAGCAAGTTGTTTGTTCATTGCGAATGTGCCCACATACGAGGGCGGTAACGCAACTTCGGTAATTTGGGCATCCTCGTTGAGTAAATCTGATATGTCCGCGTTTACGCGTGGAGCCACGGAACGCAAGATTTCCAGTATCATTGGGTACGCGCGCCTCGCCATTGCATTACTCTCCCTCATAGCTCGTAACCATCTGATTAACTTCTTGACAAACTGTGTGACTTCATTTCCATTCTTCTGCATATGAGCCGTGCTATAAGACATGTCCAGTAAAAAGATAGCCACAGGCTGCATGAGGTTGTGTACGATGGACCACCATAGCCCAGTTTAGTAAATATAGGCCAGATTAGGTTAATCTAGTAACATCCTCGTTATGGACTTCGCAGCTTCGACACAGGCTTGAGCCGTTTTTTTATTGAAGTTAGCCGAGCTTTTCGTTTGGTGTTTAATCCGTTAGTTAAGCCTACAAAGACAAGGTCGCATGATGATAATCTTTGTGCTGTAGTAATAAAACCCCAGCAATATATGGTCGCGTGGGGACTTCGGATTTAGACCGTTCTAGGTGATGTCGGCGCCGTTAGGTAAGGAAAGAGCCCATTGATCGAGCTCTTCGGCCAATGAGGGCATTTTCTGCTGCACACTTTCCCAAGAGTTGGTATTAGTGCCCGGAGAATACAATTCGAATAACAACTTTTGTGCGATTATACCAATCTTTATTCTAGCTTCCAGAAACGAACCGGAGTTTGCAGGGAGAAGAGTACGTGTTGAGGAATCAGTTATGCTTGGGCTTGAGCTTGAGGGAGTCGATGTACTCATTCCAGAGGAGGGGTCAAGGTTAGAACTATTCAAATGCAATCGGTCTTTGTATCGAGCTGCAACCGTTGCCTCAGAAAACTGGTCCTCAGACAAAGATAGTGGGAGGGGCACAGAGCAATAATTGTCGAGAAAAACGCTGGGCCGGCCGGTTATGGTACTTAATAGGCGCTCGAGTGTATGAAGACCCCACCAGGTCCGCACAAGAGATTCTTTCTTGACTGTCGATGCATTCGGGTCTTCGTTGCGGACATGTAAACCAAGTGCTTGAGCAAATCGAATAGAGATGCCTATGACAATCCAAGCTCTGTAAGAAGCTTATGAGTGTGTGTCACAATACGGGGCACACTAATACCGAGTGTGTGGCTTACCTATTAACGTGTCCGATAGACTGGTAGTAAAACGCAAGGAGGCCGGTGATTTTTATTAGCGAGAGATCTGGAGGGGAGATGAGAGTATGTTCCTTGAACTCCAACATACGCGCCTGAGCTTGGTAGAGTAGATAATCGTGACTGTCTCCCCGCCACTGAGCTTTCACAAGATGAGAATAGTTTGCTCCAATTGCAAAGACTAAGTTTAGGGTTGCTTGCCACCTTTCTGGTACTATATTTTGCCGTAGTTGCCTTACGGATTCGTAGTACGTGTGGAATTGATTTTCGAAGGATTTCTTGGAAAGGATTGGGAATGAATCTTGAACGGTGTCCATATAACTGCTTAAGAGTCTTTGAGCGGTTTCGATCGGAGGTAATTCGAATGGATCGACCAGGTCATTAATTTCAACGTTTTCCTTATCGAGGTAGATATTGGTGCTGCTGACTTGCGGGTGCCTGCTAGTACGCAATGGTTGACGACGCCTTTGTACAGCATCGATTCGCTCTGCAGCAGCTCCACCGTCATTAGCAGGAGGTCCATGGGGCATTTCAGACGGTTCTCCTCCTGCGCGCTGCAACCTGCCTTTCAAACTTCTCAGCCATTGTACTTCTGAGTTCTTCCCGTGGAACCCAGCTGCCCTAGATTCTTCATCTTTATGTAAGTCCTCATCAAGGATATCTAGGTCCTGATTGGAGGAGACAGAGCCAGAGGCAAGAGCTTCTCCGTCTTTGTCGTGTTCGTCGTCAGAGTCTGGTGACCTGCGTCGCTTCGCGGGGGCTATTTTTAATGTCGAAGCAACAGTAGAGATATCATCCGCAGTCTTATTATTCGTTAGCCGATATGGCGCTGGAAGGTCTTGTTAAACCTGGATATTGCTGCATCTCACTCCTCTCAGTATATCATCTATTTTGACATTTTCACCTTCATTAACTTTGTCCCTGAGGTCTTTGAGAAGTTGTATCATGGCTAGATTCTGCTTCGTGGCACTGCTCTTCCATTAGTACTTTCAAAATGGTATTGTGAGAATTGCAAATGGAATCACTGACATTTTTAAGCGGTCTTTTCGAGCACAATCCTTCATCCACATAAAAAAGTTCAAGACCTTCCTGACAACTCTATGGCTGGAGCGGATCGGCCGTCCTCCTTGCTAGCGTGATCAACGTGTTCGTCCGCTTCTAGTGAGACCTAAGCATGGGCAATCTTTAAAGGTCGTTCTATTACTACCCATCTTATCGATTTAGACGACTCTCGAAGTTTCGCCGTGGCAAATTACCTGACTGCGCCTCACCGGATGCATTATAATTACTAAACGGTTTATTACTAAGAGAACCGCGATGCAAATGCAAACATTAGGTACAACTTGAGCAAAGTAATCCGACCAGAGCCATGACCAAAAAAATAATCGCATCCCGTGCAGCAACACAGGTGGCTCGACAGAGCTGCCGATTTGACTTGGCTTTGACCACATCAGAAGCAAATACCAGGATCTGCTCATTTGAAAGCATGTCCGCATGAATAACAAGGCCTCCTAGTTGCGGCTGTGCGATTGAGCGTGAATTCTAAATTATCCATGACCGTAAGCGTGTCTGGATTCTCACCCCCAAGCACCCTCTTGCTTGTCTCCAGCACTTGCATCTCCAGTTCTTCGGCTTCTTTCCACCATCCTTTTAGCTTATTCACTAATCATACCATCGCCATACTGCTTAACTCATCTTCTTGCTCCTTATCGAGCAGACTTCTTTCTTACTTTCATTGAATTTACTGAAAAGATCTCCACGCCAGCAGCATTTCCTTGTTGCCATGCATACCATGCTACATGATACAGTAGTAGCTCCCGCTCTTTGAGCGAATCCTCCCCTCAGGCTGCTGCCCTAATGCCGACTTTGCCTGTGGGAATAGCACGCGACAGATCCGGATCTTCATCCCCGAACTACCAGGCATGTTCAAACTCATCCCCATACTCCTCGGTTTGGAGTCCTTCAGCGACCATTGGCTTTCGGAGCACTGCGAGAGTACATATATCATCCTCGCATTTTACTCGTAAATTAGCATCATCGGGTCACTTCCGGGATTAAACCAGATCTGTTGTCTGTACTGTCTGTTGTTCAACGGGCTCTGGTCGAGAAACGCCGATTGAAGATGTGCGTCCAAACGTTCATCGGGCTGAGAAAAGTACTTCAGCCACGCTTTGATTGCTCTGTCGTCGTCGGCCTCGGTGTCTGGATGGTCAGAATTCGGCCAAAGGGCTTCGGAGCGGTGATGTTTCCAGTAGACATGTGCATACTCCATCATCGCATTATCTCTCCGGCTCAGTCGCCACCGGTACGATCTCGACGGAGAGGAGTCGTCTGAATAGCACTTGTCTAGCAACACTAAGGAGAGGCATATAGTAGCCATGATTCGATGCGCATGTGGCAATTGCACGGAATACTTCCAAACCATGCTCGTCTGCTCAGCGAGTTTCTCCTGCAATGCTGGAGCGACTAGGAACGAGAACGCCGTTCGGTGAACGAGATATACTTTGTCGTTGATAACTCGGACGAAGAGACCACAGATGTCCCTGATTGAATTCTCAGGGGATTGGAACATGCGATTTCTGACGTTCAGAAGGATACTGTCGTGAGGTCGGATAGCCCAGGCCGTGCTAATGGCCTCCGCATCGAGCGGAGTGCGAACAGTGACAATAATACTAAAGAGCTTCTTCGCCTTCTCAGGCTGCTTTAACCTCAAAAGAATCTTCTCGTACAGCGAGTCGAGGTCTGCAGGTGTGCAGCTAATGATTTGCTCGATCTCCCAGATCGAATCTTCCTCCGAATCATCGAGGATATCGAGCACGAGAGAGACCCAGAGGAAAGTCCGATCGGCTCGGTTCCGTAGTTTACGTTGCATGCCTTCCACGAGACGTTCGTTCGAAATTTGCCTGGACTGGGCCCAACGAGATACCCGTGCGGTAATCATATATTCGACATCAATGCTGATCTGTTCTAGGCTTTCTTCCATCCTGATCCGCAAGACTGAAGTGCCTGATAAGCTACGTCGAATGTACGGGTAAGAGCGCCCGGTGACGATGACCTTGAGGCGTACAAAAGGGGTTGGCAGCGATTGTAACAGATATAATAGACGCTGAATGCCGTCTTGGTTGCATTCGTCGATAGCATCTAGGACCAAGAGAAGTCGCCCCAGCCGAGGGTCCGAGACTAGGTCGCGAAATAGAGAAGATAGTGCTTCAAACTCAGTGAATAATGATCCGGTAGTAATGTATTTGCGCAAAGCCGCCTGGGTTAAATCGGGTTCGGAAGTCAGAATCTGGTGAACGATCGAAGCAAGTGCAGTTACCTCATTCTTTTGATGTTTGTTGTCGTCACTGAAGAAAAAGTGACACAAGATGCTAGGGCACCCACGCTGTAGTGAATCCCTTTGCAGATGTCCGGCTAGAAATTTCGCAAGCACTGATTTACCACATCCGGGATCCCCCGAGATCCACAGAACTGCCTTATCTTTCGCACTGTAGGCCTCCTCTTGCCATATTTAGAACTTAGGCTCTTGCAGCATCCATTAGCAGGTGCTAGGTTCATTATCCGCTATGCGTGCGCGAAAGGATTGATAGTCCGCACGACGCAAACTTTGCAGACAAATGGCCTCTGGTGTAGAAGCCAATTGGGCTTCTTCGGCGTTTAGTGAGTGTTTGATTAAGTCAGTGGAGAATTTGCCGCGAAATGCTGGCCTCGTTATTCAACAAAATTCTCTCCGACTGCGCTGAAGCTGCTTCACTACTTACTTGTGCCAGTTTCCTTCAGTCCTCGAACAAGTTCGACAATGGAAGTGCCGACTGGGCGATATTTCTGACTCTTACCGTCACTAAATTTGCAAATCGTTTTGTGGTCGGCGCCCGCCACTCCAACCGCAATTTCTTTTGATAACCCCATCACCGCAGAGTCTCTTGGGACGACCTGTCAGGTGTTAGATTTGAAGTAACAATTTACACGGGCTGAGACTGGTTATTTTGTTTTTTGGGAAAATCTGGAGGTAGTCAACGCACCAGCTGACCCAAGTAAACCTCAGTCTCAAAGAACGTCCGAATATCCAACTCATCAGCTCTTGGCACAAAACTATCGGAAATTTCATCGAATTGTTTTGAGTTCTTTTTGGGCGGCTCCACAAATTTTGTGTTCGTCCCGGTGCCTAGCTGCGCGCCTCTGAGAAGATTGGCAAACATATGGCCCCAAAATGCGAGGCTCGAGCCGCGATGAGGAACCGCGAAGGCGATCGAGAAGCATGATAGCTTCGTCTCTCAAGTCGGTTACGGCTTTGCTAAAAGCCGTGCTTGAGTTATATCCATACGAAAAAACACGACTTTCCGCTCCGGCCTCTTTCAGCTGGCCAGGCAGGAAGTCTTTCAGCCAGTTCTTGCCATTTTCCGCCGTCCATGTGCCATCGTACGAACCACCCAAGCCGTGGATGGCAACGATACTGTTTGGTTTTATGAGTAGACATTGTATTGAAGTATAGGCCTACCTACTCAGTAACATAATCGTCTTTTAACACGTCCTCATCAAAGTTGAAAAGACCTAGGCTTTCTATAGAGGTGCTCGTTTCCTGAGCTCCAACTCTTCTCCCGAACGGCTTCCGAAGATTGTCGAGCCAATGTGATAACATAAAGTCCTTCGTTAAACTGAACTCGCCAGTGCTATTACGTTCCAAGAGTCGTATTGCTACGCGCAGAGTTTAACGTGATGACGGGATCGGATGAGGGCAATTCAGTAGAAAGATGCGAACACGGCGAATCACCCGTCAGTGGAGCTACTAGGCGTGGCTATCGCATACGGAGGGAAGGCGAAAGTTGAGGAGTGAGGGCCCTGCACATCGGATGGCGGGGAAGCTTCGTTTCGTGGCATGTGGGGCAGATTGCACAGCCCTGAGTGTGGCGCAGTGCGGTGTATGCAGGCTCTGACTTTAGCAGAAGGCGATTTTGCAAGTGACTTGACTCAATATGCTCATGCCTTAAGAAGTGGACGAACACCTTGATCACGCTAGTAGGGAGGATGGCCGACCCGCTCCGGCCGCACTCTTGTCAGGAAGGTCGACCCCTTGCAAACGTGGTCGGGAGAACTGACTTGCACTGCAACCTTTAGCGCAGAAGAGATGTCGTAGTTGCCTGGAGTCACTCGCTCCCATTCGTTCCCTACGCTGCAAGGCGGCCTTGTGGCCTCCGCCGCGAGCCTCGGGCTCCGATGGCCGCCTCAACCCCTAACCGCATACTATCAACACTATCGCCAGCTGCACCTAAACCACGCGCGAGAAAGCCAAGTTTAAAGGTACTAGAGGCCTAATAGTTACTATAGACATGGATAATAATAGTATAGACGGTGCGCAGTTCACTTAGAACTACTACGCCCTAACTATCGTAGATAGAAGTAGCGTCGAGCGCGTAGTAATTAGTATACAATATTAGGCTGGCAAATAGGTTAGGGGTACCCATTAATGGGTTAGGTTAGGTTAGGTTAGAGTCGCACGGACTCCAGGTTTAGGTTAGGTTAGGGTTCCTACCCCTCTAGGTCAGGTTAGGTTAGGGTCGCACAGGCCCTAGGTATAGGTTAGGTTAGGGTACCTATTAGGTTACCTACTAAAGTATAATATTCTATAATTATTAACTATATTAAAATACCCTAAATATAAGATAAGATAAGATAAGTAGTATAAAAAAATTAAAATTATTAGTTAGACCTAAGGTAACCTAGTCTATACTAACTATACCTATACCTAGGGCCTATATAATCCTAACCTAACCCTAACCTATTACTAGTACTAACCTAGTAAATATAGGTTAGGTTAGATTAGGTTATTATATAATCTAACCTAACCCTAACCTAGCCTATACCTATTTACTAGCCTATATAATATAGTAGTACCCTATCCTACTAAGTAGGTATCTATTATATTAGAAAGTAGAGGAAGAAGTACTAAGCTAGATAAAGTAGTATAGCTAATTATAAGCCTTAAAGATATTCTTATATAGTAGAGTAATATTATTATAAACTAGAATAGTACTATTAAGAGTATCTAAGTAGATCTTATAGTAATTAAAGTTAAATAGTAGTACCTTAAGAGCTAGAATACTAAACTATAAGAAATAATTAGGTTACTTTAAGTATAGCTTAATACCTTTATAATAGAGCCTCTACTAAGATAGATATAGGTATTAGTAATAGGTAATAGATATCTAGTAGAGTTAGGCTAGTAAATAGGTTAGAGGTACCTATTAATAGGTTAGGTTAGGTTAGAGTTATATAGACTCTAGGTTTAAGTTAAGGTTTAGTTACTACCCCTCTAGGTTAGGTTAGGTTAGGGTTATATAGGCCCTAGGTATAGGTTTAGTTAAACCTAGCGCTAGTATAGGTATAGGTTAGGTTAGGGTACCTATTAGGTTATATTATATTATAAAATATTATATATATTAAATATATTTACTATCCTAATTAGGTTCTATTATATTTTTTAGATATATTTTATATATATATATATAAATTTAAGGCTTTTCGTAATATTTAATTAGGGTCTATACTACTATTATATTTAAGGATATTTTAGAGATTATTTTAATTTAATAAGATTAGACTATAATAAATCTATATAATAAACTTAATAATTCTAATTAATTAATAGAAGTAATTAATTAATATCTATATATCTCTTTTCTATACTTTTCTACTAGTTTATATATCTATCTCTACTAGGCGTACTAAGGTTTCTTAGTATAGATAGTAGAGATCTATTATCTCTATTTTAGTAGTTAAGCTAGCTTAATATAGCTTTCCTAATAGCTACTTTAGTTATTATAGCTATTAATTATAGTACTATACTAGGCGCTAGCGCTTTTATAGTAGTAGCCTTAGGGACTTATCCTCTTTACTATCCTTCTCTATAGTCTCTATATCCTTAATCTAGTATAGTAGCCTAAATAAATCGTTTAGCTTATTAGCTAGTACCTTATTATTATCTTACTTAAGATCTAATACCTCCTCTTATAGAATTAAATATCTTAGGATTATAACTCTCCTAATTATTTTAGTAGAAAGATAATACCTTTAATCCCTAATTATATCTTTAGTAATATTAAATACGCGCTTAATACTAACTTTAGTAAGTTAGATAGCTAAAATATCCTTTACTACTTAAGTAAGCTAAGGATAGTTCTCTTTATTTAATTTCTACTAAGTAAGGATATTAGTATACTTACTTAGTATAACTAGTAGAGTACTAAGATAGGACTTTCCTTCTTTATAAGTTACTCTATTACTCTCTTTAGTTTCTAGTATACTAGAGTCTTAACTTAGGGTAGATACTAATAGCTAAGAGAGACTACTTAACTATAACTAAACTAATAGTAGAGGGTTTTAGAACTACTTAGTACCTTATAATCTCCTAGGGTTAGTAATTAGAGCTAGAGTATAAACCTAAGCTCCTATAGAGTTATATTAACTAATATAGTTAAGAAATTATTAGTAATAGTTATACTTATCTTAGGCCTCCTATATTTTATCCTATATATATAATTAGTATTAATCTATAATAAATAACTATAATAATAGTACATTATATATAGTAAGCTTCTAAGAGGGATCTAAGATAGTTATATAGTTAAATAAGAACCTACGCTCTTTATTAGTCTACCTATAGTACTTACTTAGCTTTACTTAACCTTATTTAGCTATATCTCTTACTACCTTTAACTACTTAGTATTATCTCTAGTTTCTATATTACTACCTAGCTTATCTATTATATTATCTAAGAAATTAAATAACTTATTATATATAAGCTAAATAAACTAAACCTATAGCTACGTATTAAAATACTCTTTAAGGTAAACTATACGCTTATATATATTAAAAGTTAAGTTCTAGTATATTTTAATATCTTATATAACTCCTAGATAATCCTTTATTAGTAGTAGGTACTATATAGCTATAAAGCGCTTATAACGTTATATAGATTAATTAATTACGAAGTATATAGCCTAGAGCTAGATAGAGCTTAGTATATAATAAATAACTATAATAAAGGTAAAGTACTTTATAGAGAGAGTTAGGAACTAATATTTATATAGTAATATCGTCTAGGTAGCGCCTCTATAAGGTCTCTCTAGTTTCTATATCCTCTAAGGTATCTAGTTTAAGATACTAGATAATATCCTAAATAATAATATTAATAATATAGGCGAGGTAGGGGATAGTATTTTCGTTTAGGTTCTAGTTAATACCCTCTTCTCCTAGCTTTACTTGTAAAGTACTAACTAGAGTACTATTATTACTAGTATTATTAGTAGTAATAGCTAGTAGCTATAACTTAGTTTTCATCTAAGAAAGGACTTTAAATAGTCCTTTAGCTATAGTAGATCCAGTATAGCGACTACGAATTAGGATAAAATCTAGTAATTTCTCTTAAAGCTTCAATTTATTAGTAATATAGTATCCCTTAACTCCTAGAAAACTAAGGTAGTTATTAGTAGACTATATATCTAGCGCAATTAATACTTTAGTTACTACGCTAAGGTCGTTAAGAAGTAACCCTATTACTACCTTAAATTAATTATTAAATATACTTTAGAATTTATAATAGGTAATTATTATAGTATTAGGCCTAAGGAACTAGATAAAGCGTTTAAAGGATAGTTACTACTAATTACTACCTAGACTAATTCCTACTTAAATACTATAGTAGAGTATACTAGAGATAGGCCTAATAAGTTATAATTTTAGAGTTAAGAGGTTTACCTAGTAGGGGTAGGTACCTATACGTAAATAGGAGCTAGAGTATCTATATAACTCTTTAATTTATAATAGTTTATAAGGTACTTAGTACCTATTCCCTTATTTATTAGATATTAAAGTAATTTACTATAGTTAAGGTAGAATATATATAGGTAACTATTTATAGTACTTATAGCTTCCCTAAATTAATTCTAGATTTAGCCTATATAAGTAGCTAAGTTCTATTAAATTTTATCCTTAGATATTATAGTATATATAGTATTACCCTACTAGGTAGTCTATATAGTAATAACCTCTTTATCTTTCTTATTTTATAGGTATTAGAGTATAGAAATATCTAATTTATTTCCTACTATAGAAATATAGGGTAACTTTAATTAGAATTAATAGAGGATTTATAGGAGATTAAGAGGTAAATTAATATTAGCTATAACTTAAGTACTAGAGGATATAACTATAATAAGAAACTATAATAAAAAGGTAATAAGATACTATAATAAAAAGGTAATAAGAAACTATAATAAAAATAGGATAATTACTTAATACTTAGTAGGTAGTATAACTAGGTTTTTTTAGGTAGGTTTTTTTTATATAGTTTATAAGTTAGAGACTCTAATACTAAGAATTTAACTATATTATACTATATTTTATATCTATTACTTATTTCTACTAGCTATATATATATAAAACCTATATAAAATATTATAAAACTATTAATTTATTATTAAGTTAGGTATATTTAAATCTAAATATAATTATTAGCTATAATTATAGTAACTAGCTACTAATAGGTAGCTAAGATTACGCGTTATCTACTTAAAATCGCTCTAAGGAAACCCTTTAAAGTTAGTTTTACCCTTAGAGTTAGTATTAACTTTATCCTAAAACTCTTTATACTACTCCTTAGTCTTATACTTATTAGGTATATTATTATAGTAATTATTAATCTTATTATTATAATTAAGCTCCTCTTTATACTTATCTTCATTACCTAGAATATAGGAACTAGAAGTATTAAGCTTAAGCTAATCTATACCTAGAAGCTTAGAAACTAGTATATACTTATAATAAAAGACTATAATAAACTTACTCCTAAGTAGTATCTTCTACTATCTCTTTCTCTTCTAGAGTAAAATTATTATAGAATACTAACTACTTTAACTTTTTACTCTTATCTTTAAATAAATTACTCTTAAGTTTTACTAATCTATCTTAGTAGAGTTTATATATTTAGAGGTATATAATACTATAATAGCTAAAAACCCGTATAGTAGTATAGCTTACCTCTAGCCTATTAGGTATAATCCTACTACTTAAAGTCTCTATTATTATCTCTTTATACCTCTTAAAGTTATTTTTATATTAAATTTTAGCCTATTTTTTATAAACTTAATAGTATTAGTTCTTAAGCTACTCTTCTATTAATTATAAGTAATAATATATAATAAAAGACTATAATAACTTACTACTCTTCTAATCTATAAAGCGCTTTTTATTAAGCTCCTTAAGCTTATTACTATATATAAAATCCTTTCTATCTTTATTAAAATTCTAATATAGTAGGGTGATACGAAAAAAAAGCCTAAAAAGAAGTTATAGTTTTTAACTAGTAATAACTCTATGAATTATTTAGCTAAAAATATAAGTAAATAAGAATTTTAAAGAGAAACTCTAGCTCTTTAATTTAGCTTACTAAGATTTTTGATTACTAAGCAACTAAATGCTAGGACTTAAAGTGTTTAGAGGACTTTTTTTTAAGCTAACTTTAGCGTTATATAGTTTTTTATTTATATTATCTTTTTCTTATATTTTTTAATATTAGTTAGGTATATATAATATTATTAATTTATTTTAGTTATATATAATTCTAATTATTAAAAGAGTATATATTTAGTAAAAGGTAAAAAGTTAAACTTTTAGTAAAAGATTATATTTAATAGTTATAACCTATTACTATTAGTACTTAGTAGGATAGCCTTTAGCTAGTATATAGTCCTACTAACGTTTTTCTATAGATAATATATAATTATCTATAGATTCTTATTATATAAGCGCCTATTCTTCTTTTATCGCCGTTTTAAAGGATTCTACTACTATAGGAGTAGTCTCTAAAGGAAATTTCCTTTATATCTTTTAATTAGTCGATCTTTTAATAAACTTTAAACGTTTTAATAGGATTTAGATCGGGACTATAGGCTAGATAAGGAAAGAGTTTTACTCTATTTCTCTTAAACCAATTAATAATAGTAGAAGCTTTATAAATTCTACTATTATCTTGTTGATAACTCTACCCTAGTATACTAGTTAGCTATTTATAATCTTAGATTAAAGATATATTAACTAGTTCTTTTATAATAATAGAAAAATAGAGTAAAATAGAGTTCTAGGACTTACCTCTTTTAATATACTTTTTAATATACTTATTAAGTACTATATAGATATAGCGAGAAGAATCTAGAGTTTTAGTATTAATTAGGTCCCGAATAAACTCTAGTTCTAATCTTCCTCCTATCTAAATAGCTCCCTATACTTAAATCTTTATTCCTTTACCTAATATAATAGTTAGTAAGATAGCTATTAAAATATAATTTAGAGGAAAAAAAATAGATAAAAAATAGAATATTTTAGCCTATTAGGACTTTTTTTAAACTTACTTTTATTAGTTATAGAGACTCTTTCTCTTTAAACTCCTTTTTTACCCCTTTTTTAGTAATATTTAGGCCTAGCTCCTTTCCTACCCTCTATACCACTTTTATCTAAAAATATAACTCTTTTTATATTAATTTCTTTATTTTTTAGCCTTCTTAGCTACTCTTTATAATAGTTAACTCTTTTTTTAGTATTTTATTTATTAATTAGAAGCTTTTTATTAGTAATATTAATAGAATACCCCTCCTCTTTAATAAAACATTATAAGCCCCTAATAGAGATATTAATATTATTTTTAAATAATAATCTCTTATTAGTCTTCTTAGGACTCCTTATTAAGTCCCTATTTAGTTGTCTTTTTTCTCTTAAATTTAACTTAGTAATCCACCCTTCTATTACTTAGCTAATAGAGGGTAGATTACTATTTTTTTTTCTAATTCGATTTATAGTATTTTAATAGATTTATAGTCTTTTTTAAGGATAGTAGTAATAGTAGATAGAGATATATTAGATAAGTAAAGTAGGTTAACTTTATATTCGAATTTTATAAGGTTTATCGACATTTATTAAGGATTTAGAGAAGAGAAAAAAAAAAGAAATTAGAAGTTATTTTATCCTTAATAGACTAATAGATTAGTAATATATTAGATAAGTTTATCTTACGTAATAAAGTTATTACTTTTTTCTATTTAAAATAACTAAATAAGAAGATAATAAATATACCCTAAAAATTAGGTTATATAATCTCAACTAACCTATTAAGGATTAGATAATCTAAAAATAGAATTTTATACGCTAATAAAAAAGTTCTATTAAGTTGAATTTTACGAAAAAAAAGACCTCTAAATACTTTAAGTTATAACTCTAGTTCGCTTAGTAATTAATAATCCTAGTAAGCTAAATATAGAACTCGATTTCTCTTTAAAATTCTTATTTACTTATATTTTTAGCTAAACTATTTATAGAGATATTACTAGTTAAAAACTATAACTTTTTTTTCGGCTTTTTTTTCGTATTACCCTACTATATATTAGGGATTTCTTTAACCTAGCTTTAAGCTAATACCTAGTAGCGCGATCTACTATATTAGTAGCTTTAAAAGCCTTTTCTTTACTAGAGTGTATTAAAGCTAAAGTCCTCTACTAAATAGTATAAGAGCTATTACTAAGCTTATATTTATATAGTACCTTTATATTTATAGGATACTCTTTTTAGTAGCCTCCTCTTCTATATAGTAAAAGGATATAATAAAGAAATATAATAATTAGAGTAGCTAGTAAAATATAGGTAAGTACTATAGAGTTTATAGTTAGTTAAGTTAAAATTAGGTAGTAAAGGTAAAAGGTAAGTAAATTTAGGTTACTAGGGTACTAGCGCGGCGCTAGGGCTATATTAGGGTCTAATTAGTACTAGTATAGTACTAGCGTTGCGCTAGTAGCGCGCTAACTTAAGTAAGAACTTAAACTTACTACTTAACGCGTTTTTAACTTATAACTTATACTTCCCTATAACTCTATTATTATAGTAATTTATTATAGTAGTTACTCTAATTTTAATAATCTAATACTAATTATATTCTTAGGTTCTTCTAAATTATCTACTTTCTCTAAATTTATCTATAATAGTAAGAACTAAGTAGGTTATATATAAGTTAACTAGTAGTAAAGGCCCTAAGAAGGGATTACCTATAATAGCTACTTATTTAGTACCTACTATAAGAGCTCTTAGAAAAAAGCGTTACTTTAAGCTAAGTAGTATATTATTATATTTATTAATTATATTATTAATCTAATATTTAATAGCTATTATAATTAGAGAGATTAGGTAATATTAGAAGTTAACTAAGTTACTAATTTATAAGCTTCCCCTTTAGCGCCTCTATTATAAGGTTACCTAGAAACTTATACTAGATTATTCTTACTAATTCTAGGCCTCTATAATTATAGCTCTCTAGGAGGCTCCTAAGTCCTTTATAATTAGCTATCTTAAAGGTATATATTTACTCTCTATATTAACTTATAATTATATATACTAATAATTCTAGATTATAATATAAATACTATTTACGTAAAAAGGGTTACTATTTAAGTTAAAGACTCTTAACTAGCTAAGTACTACTATTATAAGTTTAACCTTATAGAATTTTTAAATTTTTAAAATCTATATAGAAAAAAGTCTAATAAGTTTTAAACTTAGTATAGAGTAGCTATAAGGCCTAATAATATTATAATTCCTTATTTCCTATTATTATATACTATTATAACTTAATTATACTTATATATAAATATAAGAAAAAAATCGTAAATCCTATAATTATATACTATAATAAAGTAATTATACTTATACTTAATTAGTAAATATAAAGTAAATTATACTTAGTAAGAAAATTATATTAGTTAGACCTAAGGTAACCTAGTCTATACTAACTATACCTAAACCTAGAGCCTATATAACTCTAACCTAATCTAACCTAGAGCTAGTATTAACCTAGTAAATTTAGGTTAAGTTAGGTTAGGTTATTATATAATCTAACTTAACTCTAACCTAATCCTTACCTATTTACTAGCCTAAGTAGAGTTAAGTATAATAGTATTATAATTAATAAGTATAAGAATAATAGATAAGGAGGATACCTAATAAGTAGTAATTAATATTAGCTAGGTAGAAGAAGTAGTAGTAGAGAAGGTAGTTAATATAGAAGCTACTAAATAAGCTATTTAGTAGGGTATTAATAATACTAAGAGACTTACTAGGGTTATAATTAAGGACTTTTATATATAGTAAGTAAATAATAGTATAAATATTATTAAGTTCTTAGTAGATAAGGATAAAGAGGCTATAATTTAATAAATAATAGCTAAATAGTTAAAACTATATATTCTTAGTATAAGAATAGTTAGACCTAAGTAGTACCTAGTTAAGGTAGACTAGATTAAGATTTTACTTATAATAGATACTAAGAGTAGAAAAGTAAATAAGTAAGCTATAGAGTACTTTAGGATAGAGAATAGGATAAAGGTATATATAATAAGATAGCTTAAACGACTAAGGCCTAGTAGGTAGTATATATTAGTAGTTATTAAAGTAGTAACTAAGGAAGATATAGAAAAACTATTAAAGTTAGCTAGTATAATATTTAGTAGAGGTAGGATTATTATATTACTATTTAAAGAGTAATATATACTAGTAGCCTATTTTAAGTATAAGAGTTTTAGCTACTAAGCTAGAGACTATATTTAATCTAAGATATATAATATATATAGATAAGAGGGCTACCTTTAGTATAAGATAACTAACCTATAATATATAAACTACTAGTACGAATATTAGGTATTAGATTAGAAATATCTAGAGTTCTAGAAAAAGAAGTAGAGAATCCTTACTATTTAATTGTATATATAACCTTATACTCCTACTCTATTAAATTTTTACTTTAGACCTTACCTTAATTTATAATTACTACTACTCTCTTAACCTACTTTTTAGTATTAGGCTATTTAAAAATAATATAACTTAGTAAACTAGTACTAAAAGAAGTAGCTATTATAGTTATTAGTAATAGTAGCTAAGAAGGTACTTCTTAAGAGTACTAGTAGATTTAAGTAGATAATAAGTAGATTTTCAACTAGGTATAGATACTCTCTTAGGTTTATATAATCTCTCTTATTTCTTATATTAAGTATAGTATAAAGTAATAGATAAGTAGGTCTTATAGTTAGATTCTAAATTAGAGAAAATATAGAAAAGTAGATTATATATAGCTAGTACTTTATAATAGCCTATACCCTTAGAGTATATAGCTATAATTGAACCTATCTATATATATATATATTAGGAAGGTCTCGAACTTTTTTATATAGATAAAGGACTATATAGTATATATATAGGACCTTTATATATAGAGGGGTGATAGCGAAAAGGAGTAATCGATTTTTTAACGTTTTTTAACGTATTATAGCTCTACGAAAAAATTTATTAAAAATATAGGAGATACCTAGTTTTATAGCTAAAGATCTCTTCTTTCTTTTTAGCGTATAATATTTATATAAAAGTTAATATATATTACGTAATTTATTATTAAACTAGGTAGGTTTTTTTAGGTTATTTTTAAAGTAGTAGAACTTTTTAATTTACGTATAAAAAAGTCTTATATTTTAACTAAGCCTAGTTTAGTTAGTAAAGATTATATAAGTAAATTTATAGTATAGTTTATTTATATAAGTAATTTTTTAGAAATAGAGGAAAAAAAAAATATAGATTAATAGTTAGATTACGTAATATATTACTAAAATACTAGTCTATAGCTAATAAGTTAATAACTTTTTAAACTTTTACTAAATCCTTTATAATAATACGAAATCTCTCGAAATTCGAATTAAACGCCTAGCTTCTATTTAAAGCTAACAACTCTCCTAATAAGATAGTTACTATCTTAAAAAAAGATATTAAAATAATTTATAATACTATTAATAAAATTAAGAAGAAAAGAGCTATAAAAGTAGAAGAAAAAAAAAGATATAGAGGAAGACCTACTAGGGTTTTTAAAAGAATAAAAAGAGTTATTATAAGATATATAATTTAAAGCCCTAAGAATATAAATAAGATATTAATACTAGAAAATATTCTTAATATTAGTATAAGAAAGTTATAATACTTTTTAAAAGAGGAGGGAGTTACTACTACTATAATTACTAAAATATCTTTTATTTTAGCTAAATTAGCTAAAGATTAAGACTTAAGTACGCTAAAGAGCTATTAAAGATAGTAGAAAAGAAAGGATTAAATCTAAAAAAGATTATATATTTAGATAAAAGTACTATATAAAGAGAGTATAGAGCTAGATAAGAATATAATAGAAAAATAGGCTATATTAAGGCTTAAAAGTAATTAGTTTCTATAACTTATAGAAATACGTTTAAAAAAAATCCTAGTATACTATTTTATTCTATTTTTTATAATATTTCTTTCTATTTAATTAGATTATTTATTACTTTAATACTAACTAAGTTATAGCTAGAGATATAATTATCTTAGATTAGGGATCTATTTAGGAAGAGAGACGATATAAATTAATTATTATAATAGACCCTATAAATACTTTACCTTTTATATATAGAAGATATATCTAAGAGATACTAAATTTACTCGTTAAAAAGTATATAAAATATAGTTTATAACCCTACCTCTTTTTTACCCCTTTTTCGTATATATATATAACTATATATATATATAGATATATATTAGTTATATTTCTAGAATATATACTAATTATCTATTTAGGCTAGAGATTATAGTAGGATAACTATAAAATCTATAAAACTAAAGCTATTAAGGATTAGTTTAAAAGGAATTTAGTTAAGCTTTATCCTTACCCTACCTATAGCCTAGATCTAAATCCTATTGAAAATATATAGAGTATACTTAAAGATAGGCTAAATAAACGCCCTAGAAAGAGTTTAGGGATAGGAGTTAATAAAAGGAGTATAACGCTCTTTAAAGAGGCTATAAAAGAGGAGTAGCTAGCTATAGCCTAGTTAGCTATAGATAACTTTATATTATCTCTCCCTTAGCGATAAATAGTAGTAAAGATAGCTAAGGGTTATTAAACTAAGTATTAGCTTAGTTAAATATATAATTATACTCCTAAACGCGTAAAAACTAAAAGTTTCTATATAATATAAACTAGTTATACGATTTAGCTAAAAGTCTAGTATATTATAGTTATACTATAACTATATCATATATATAAAATATAGCTAAAAAGATACTAAAAATAAAAAGTAGTAGCTCTCTAAAGTAGAAGAAAAAAAAACCCCTAACTTTAGAAAGAAATAGAAGTCCTATATATACTTAATAATTAGAATCTAAAATTTTAAAAAGAATATTATAGTTTTTCTCCTTAATAATCTCTATCTCTTATATTTTTAACTATTTTTTTCGTTAAGTTATAATACGTTGAAAAACGTTAAAAAATCGATTACTCCTTTTCGCTATTACCCCTCTATAAGTAGGCTACTAGTATTAGCTAAGTAATAGAATATATATAATTTATAAGCTTATATAAGACTTTCTATATAACTTAAGGTATAATTTTTCTATCTAAGATATTTACTATAATACTAAAAATACCTCTTTATTAACTAACCTATTATAGTAGAGTAAGTTAAAGGAGCTAAAGAAGTAGTAAAAGGAGTACCTAAAGAAGTAACTAAAGGCGCTTAGGCTTAGAAAATAGAGATATAAGGAGCTCTAAAGGGAGAGAAGACTTATTACTTAGAATTTAATATTACTTATCTACTCTTATATATAATATAATCCTCTCTACTTTATAGTATTTTACTAGGCCTAATAGAGCCTTATCCTATTCTACTATACTATAAGGAGTATATTAAAATCTATATACTAGCTAAGACTAGCTAGAAGTAGATAGCTATTATATAAGAACTTAGTATCTCTTAAAGAATAGTTTCTAATTACCTTTACTTATTATATACTCCTATAAAGTAGAAGGGTAGAAGCCTTATACTGGATACGCCTCTATATTACCTCCTTATTTACTATACTATAGAGAATGTAGAATAATACTAAAAAGACCTCTAAGAAGATTACCTATAAGCTAGGAATTAACGTCTAATATATTCTACTACTAAGCTTACTAAACTACCGAGATTACTACTAAAAAATCTACTAAAAAATCTAAATCCTAATATCTATTATCTCTATAACTATAAGATAATAAATTCTAAAAATTTAATCTATTACTACTATATATATAATCTTCTATCTATTAAATTTTTAGAGTATATAGTCTAGCTAATTTAGAGTTATTAAGAAAAGAGTAATTTAATACTAAAATTTTTACTATCTTAAGAACTACTAAGCTATATACTCTAAAAATTTAATAGATAAAAGATTATATATATAGTAGTAATAGATTAAATTTTAAGAATTTATTATCTTCTAGTTATAGAGATAATAGGTATTAGGTTTTAGATTTTTTAGTAGATTTTTTAGTAGTAATCTTAGTAGTTTAGTAAGCTTAGTAGTAGAATATATTACTATTAAATACTAATTAAGGCGTTTAAGAAGGAGCTCTATTACTATAAGAAAGCTATATATAAGCCCTTTCTTACTAAAGAGCTAAAGGCTATATAAGTATAGTAGGCGTAGAAGTACCTAGGCTATAGAGAATATAATATCTAGGATAGAGTAGCTTAGGTAGATAAGATATTAGCTAGGATTAGCTTAGGAGAGATATTTATTACTTATAGAGCTAAGGAGTACTTCTTACCTAATTACTATATACTAAAGTTTAAAAAATATAGTAGCTATATAGTATAGTCTATTATCTTATCTTATATAAAGAGACTACTTATATTCTTTAAGAAGAGCTAGTATATAAATACTAAAGGAATAGTTAATTTAGATATATATATTTAATATATTTTACCTTAAATTACTACCTTCTAGTAGGCCTATAAGTAGGCCTTAGATAGGAAACTTATCTTTATAGAAGATAAATCCTTAATATATAATTTAATAGCTACCTAAGAGGCCTACCTAGCTATAGGGATCTAGAAATTCTAGTAGCTAGCTAATTCTCTAGACCTTAACCCTATTAAGAACGTCTAGTAGATACTAAAGTATAGGCTTAGGAAGTACTTCCTAAAGACTTATAATAAGGTATAGTAATTCTTAAAGGAGGAGTAGGAGAAGATTATAGTTAATAACTATAAGAAGTATATTAGCTCTATAAGTAAGTATTACTAGGTAGTTATTAAAGTAGGAGGTAGGTATACTAAGTAGTAGATAACTAATTAAAGATAATTTATATATAATCTCTATAGAAAATTATACTATTTTACTACCTAAGTAATACTAGTAGCCTACTTATAGGAAGGCCCTATAGTATATAATATAGCTACTATAGTAGGTACTAAGAGTTTTAGGCTAGTTATTAGATTTAAGATAGGTTTTTAATAGGTATATAGTATAGGAACAAGGTATATAATAAAAGACTATAATAAATAATATAGTAAATAATTAATTAATTATCTATAAATACTCTTAAATATTATCTATTAATATTCTTATCTTTCTATTTACTATACTTTCTACTAGTTTATATATCTATATCTATAGAGCTTATTAAGGTCTCTTAGTTTAGAGGGTAGAGATCTACTTATCTCTATTATATAGTTAAGCTAGCTTAACGTAGTTATTTAATAGTACTAGTTCTACGTAGCTTATCTATAACGCTATAAGCTATTAGATATTAGCTTTACTAGTTACGTTAGCTATATTAGCTATACTAGCTATACTAGCTATACCGGCTATAATCTTAGATATAGTCTTAGATAGTCTTATAATAACGCTTTTATCTAGTAGTAGATAACTAAGTTCGACCTTAGATTACCTATAAATCTAATACTAGTAAATAGGTATAGGCTAGGTTAGGGTTAAGTTAGATTACGTAATAACCTAACCTAACCTAACCTATATTTACTAGGTTAGCGCTAGTAATAGGTTAGAGTTAGGTTAGGGTTATATAGGCCCTAGGTATAGGTATAGTTAGTACGGACTAGGTTACCTTAGGTCTAACTAATAATTTTAATTTTTTTATACTACTTATCTTATCTTATCTTATATTTAGGGTATTTTAATATAGTTAATAATTATAGAATATTATACTTTAGTAGGTAACCTAATAGGTACCCTAACCTAACCTATACCTACGCTAGTACTAGGTTTAACTAAACCTAGGCTAGTAAATAGGTTAGGGGTACCTATTAATAGGTTAGGTTAGGTTAGGGTTATATAGACTCTAGGTTTAGGTTAAGTTAGAGTTCTTACCCCTCTAGGTTAGGTTAGATTAGAGTCGTATAGGCCCTAGGTATAGGTTTAGTTAAACCTAGCGCTAGCGTAGGTATAGGTTAGGTTAGGGTACCTAATAGGTTATATAATATTATATAATATTATAAATATTAAGTATTTTATATATAATGTAAAGTACTACCGAACCCGTTATACAACCGAACCTATTACTATTTTCCTTACTAAAAAAGGCTATTTCTTAGTACTCCTATCTTAATAACTACTAGATAGAATTCTCTAAAAATTTAATATAGTAGCTATACCTATATAGCTATTATAATTCTAGAATTTCTAAGTTCTAGCTTATATAATAAAGTAGTTATTAAAGAAATACTAAATTATAGGGGTCTATAATTAAGATATCTATAATTACTAGATAGAATTCTCTAATATTTTAGATAAACTATACCTATATATATATAACTACTATATTAAATTTTTAGAGAATTCTATCTAGTAGTTATTAAGATAGGAGTACTAAGAAATAGCCTTTTTTAGTAAGGAAAATAGTAACGGGTTTAGTAGTATAACGGGTTTAGTAGTATAATAGGTTCGGTAGTACTTTATATTACTATAATTATTTACTATAATAATATAATTATACTTATTAGTAAAAATAAAATAAATTACATTTAATACGAAATATATATTACTTAGACCTAAGGTAACCTAGTCTATACTAACTAAACCTATACCTAGGGCCTATATAACTCTAACCTAACCTAACCTAAAGCTAGTATTAATCTAGTAAATTTAGGTTAGGTTAGGTTAGATTATTATATAATCTAACCCAACTCTAACCTAACCCTTACCTATTTACTAGCCTAACTAAACCTATACCTAGGGCCTATATAACCCTAACCTAACCTAACCTAGAGGGGTAGGAACCCTAACCTAACCTAAACCTAGAGTCTATATAACTCTAACCTAACCTAACCTATTAATAGGTACCCCTAACCTATTTACTAGCCTAAAGAGTTTCCTCTAGCTACTATTTAGTTTAGGCCTCGCGTAGGTTTAAAACTAGGCCCTTAGAGTAGGTCTATTATAGAACCTACTTTTTTATACTAATTTAGTTCCTATTCTAGATCCCGTAGTAGGCCTAAAGTGCCCCGGTTTTGGATCTATGCGAGACCTAACCTGGTCGTAGCTAGAGGCCGTGCTCGGGATCTCTTGGCGCCTACTACACTTGCCTATATCATCTGCTAGTGCTGGCATTACGTATAATCCGATTTCTTTCTTCATCCCAGTCTAGAAAAAATTATCGCCTCTCGCACAAGGTCATGGCCGGAGCGGGTTGGCCGTCCTCCTTGCAAGTAGTGGCAACAGCTGTGGCTAAATCGCGTACATTACTACACAGTCACCGGTGAGCATGCAAGCGCAGGTACTGCTATTCTGTATTCACGCTAGCTTCTTTTTCAACACCAAAAGCAGCTTCAACCTTGCCACTCGTTGAGTATTTCGAGTGAAAACTCGGTGTCTGGGTGGTGAGGACCTAGAACTCTTTTCCGCACTTGGGAACATCTTCCCATCAGCGACAAAGCCTCCTGGATGCGGTTCTGCGATTTGAGTGTAATTGCAAGGTCAGCCATCACTGTTAGCGTGTCGGGGTGTTCCTCTCCTATTACTCTCTTTTTCGCCTCCATCACCCATACCTCCAATTTCTCGGCCTCTACCAGCCACCCTTGGCTTGACAACACCGACCCAAGGTGGCTGACGCTGGTAAGCGTGTGTGGGTGTTCTGGCCCAAGCACCGTCTCTCTTCCTTCTAGTGCTCGTCGATGCATCGCTTCCGCCTCTTCGTACTTGCCCTGCCTCTTCAACACTAACCCAAGGTTGCTGACGCTGGCGAGCGTGTGTGGGTGTTCTAGCCCAAGCACCTTCTCTGACCCTTCCAGATCTCGTCGATGCATCGCTTCTGCCTCTTCGTACTTGCCCTGCCTCTTCAACACTGACCCAAGGTTGCTGATGCTGGCGAGCGTATGTGGGTGTTCCGGCCCAAGCACCTTCTGTGACCCTTCTAGTGCTCGTCGATGCATCGCTTCTGCCTCTTCGTACTTGCCCTGCCTCTCTAACACCGACCCAAGGTTGCAGACGCTAGCGAGCGTGTCTGGGTGTTCTGGCCCAAGCACCTTCTCTGACCCTTCTAGATCTCGTTGATGCATCGCTTCTGCCTCTTCGTACTTGCCCTGGCTCAACAACACCAATCCAAGGTGGCTGACGCTGGTAAGCGTGTGTGGGTGTTCTAGCCCAAGCACTGTCTCTCTTCCTTCTAGTGCTCGTCGATGCATTACTTCCGCCTCTTCGTACTTGCCCTGGCTCGACAACACCGACCCAAGGTTGCTGATGCTGGCGAGCGTGTGTGGGTGTTCTGGCCCAAGCACCTTCTCTGACCCTTCCAGTGCTCGTCGATGCATCGCTTCCGCCTCTTCGTACTTGCCCTGGCTCGACAACACCGACCCAAGGTTGCTGACGCTGGCGAGCGTGTCTGAGTGCTCAGCCCCTAAAGAAGCCCTTCTAGACTCAAATACCCGTCGGTACAGTCTTTCAGCCTTGACATAAAGCCCTTGATAGTCGAGAACTTCACTAAGAAGGTTCAGGGCCTGAAGCGTATCGACGTTGTCATCGCGACCCTGACTTCGACGCCCACCTACCAGTCGGCGAATCGCTTCCTCTGCGGACTTGTATCTTCCTTGGTCTATAAGTACCCTTCCTAGTTTGGACAGTATACCAAGAGTCTTAGGATGTCTGACCCCAAATGTATTCTCCGCTCTCAACAGCTGATCCCGCAGGCACTCTTCATCCGTTTGCTTGTACCGATATAGCAGAGAACCTGTTTCAATGCCCAGCGAGCTTTCGAGGGCCCTCGGAGTATGGACAGGGCCAAAAGAGATGTTTGTAAGAGATCGATAAGTGAGTGCCGGACTTTGGCCAGCAAAGATGCTGATTTGAGGCCGAACTATGCTTGAGACCGAAAGAGCAGGAGAAGGCATTTGTGGACTTTGGGCTATAAGATAAACACCTCCAGGTGAGAAGGCTGAAGCGGCTGGTGAATAAGCAGGACTTGGAGCCGGAGAACCGCGTTCGGAAATGGTTCGACAGCCTACAGCAGAGGGGGTGGCTTTAGAGTGTTAGTCGAGACCGTATTCTACATGTACTAACTTACATGCCGCGGGACTAGGGGCATACAAAAGGCTCTCGGGGGCCTCGTGCCTCTTCATCCATCGGTCAATCTTTTGCGGCTCCACTAGATTGCCTCTAACTTCAAAAACAAGCTCGCCTTTGTTGACATCAATGAGTTTCCTCTGCTGGCGTTTCCTGACGATTGCACTCATCTCCTGCGGTTTGACGTTCTTGTCCTTTCCCCATTGAGTAACGCGCGTTCGGTACTGGCGTAGTCTGTAATCATGAGTGTGTTAGCTAGAAGTTCTAGTCTGCTCTACTTCAAGAAGAGTAACATACTCGGCTGTAAAGCCTGATTCTTGTTCGATCGTTTCCTTGACTTTCTTCAGCGGTAGCTTTTGCTTGACATGAAGCTCAACGATTCGAGCCTTGTGCGGCTCCCAAGCGTCAGCATGCAAAGTCGGAGCTTTCCTCTTTCGCGGCCGGGTTGGTGGACCCATAGGGGGTGCGGGCGTAGTCTGGATATCGCTTGCAGGTTCCATGTCATGGTGCTCGTGGTATTCATGATTGCGAGGTGCTAGAGATGGATTGAACGAATGTGGAATATGGCTCGATCCAGTCGCAAGCTGTCCGCCTTGGGATTGCGTCTGAAACGTTGGATCCTGTGCTAAATGGACGCTGTAGGACTCATAAGCTTGCTGTGGGGCATAGTAACTGTCTGCGGCATATGGAAACCCGATCTGCGCCAAAGCAGGCGGACTAGCCGTTGTGGGGTTCATGTCCACGTCTCTTTGTGCCTCAGCTGTATCAGGCAGCAAAACCGTCTTCTTGTTGAAGACTGGGGAGTGGAGTGGATTTGGTTGAAGGAGGGAGGAAGGGAAGCGGAGAAGGGGAGAAGTGCTGTATGGTGCAGTCTGCGAGGCTCTAGCTGATTGGATCAAGCGCAAAACTCCCATTGTCGCTCAGTGCGGCTGAGCGTGCTGGGAAGCGTGCTGGGGAGCGTGACGTATGCGGGGCCTGTGCTCAAGTCGTCCAACCATTTCGGTTGGAAAGCCGCCCCGCCCGTGTTGCAAGAGTACCACAGTACTATCTGACCAGCAGCAAACACGCAGATTGGAGGTCCTGCAAAACTACTATTATACACACCCAGGTTCGTCCCCTAAACAGGGACCGATTGCTTCACTCAAAAGTACTTTCTTGCATTTGACGCGCGACTTACCAATAGCTGTTCCTCATTGATGATCCGGCGATGGTTCACAATGCATTGTAAGATCCGCCAGTGAGCCTCGGGCGTTCCTCAAATCTCTTGTTCGCTGCCCCCGTGGCACATCTTGCATGCACAGTCGCTCCATGTCAATATTGTTGCAAAAGTCCTAAACTTATTCATATTAAAATACCTGCTACGCTAGCTCACGCACGAATTATGTACTCAAAGCTGATGCCAGACTCTCTCAATAGTTCAGCTATCGGATTTCCAATCAATACTAATTCAGTTACATCGGCTTAGACGAAAACGTGGACCCGTATCCTTACCCTTCGCCTTATGGCTCAAATAACGCTCTCTGCTGAAGTTATCACGTCCATCATCTTCGGGATTCTTCAGTTGACCATTGGGTTCATTTCTATCTGGCAACAGCGCTACTTTCTGCGTGTGAATCGTATGTTACTTTCTATCTACAGTTGATCACCTTGGGACTGACCTAGTTACAGCCTTAGCAGCTGAGAGGCGAAGACATACTTTTTGAACCCGTGAAAAGGTGGCAGCTGCCATCTAAAGGAGCATTGTGATGAAATGACTGCAAGGAATGAATTAGAGGCGTTGCCTAAGAAGGTTGCAAGGACGAACTTGGTGCCATTCGGTGCTTGAGGACCGAATTCACTGATATTTTTCTTCCAAATACCAAGTTGACGCTGCTTTTGGTGTTGAAAAAGAAGCTAGTGTGAATACAGAATAGCGGTACCTGCGCTGGCATGCTCACCGGTGACTGTGTAGTAATGTACGCGATTTAGCCACAGCTGTTGCCACTACTTGCAAGGAGGACGGCCGACCCGCTCTGGCCATGACCTTGTGCGGCGGCGAATTCTGTAAGCGTTTTCAGAGAGTTGAGTTGGTTGATTGGAGGTATGGCCAAGGATGAGTGGGATCACAAGGCTGCTGAGGTCGACCCGCTTGCCAAGGCTCTGCACAGCCACAGGCCTGATAACCACTCCCTACAAAATGACAACGTAATGATTGATTATGTGAGGCGGGGTTCTTCTGCATTAGTCCAGATTGGTGATCGCTTTGATTAGAGGTACCACATAGGCCAATCAACCAACCAACCAACCAATCAATCAATCAATCGAGGTACCGACCTGCGTGGCGACCTTACACGAATTTGCGCGCCACAGTAAACACAAGACTAATAATGACTTCCAAGCATCATAGTAAGGCTCTGAGGTTGGATAAGACGATTTTATGAGTGCTAAGAATGGTAAGAGCTTGATGGTGCTGTAGGGGTGGAATGCTGTTTCGACATTGAAGAAGGCTCTCTGTAAAGTAGGCGCGACAGCGACGACGCGAACGTAATTTTTAAATAGGAGAGGCCCACAAGGTTTAGGAGTAGCTCCAGCACACAACTGATACGGAATTATGGCAAATATGCGCACAGATTTTGAGTTGTTTGAAGTCAAAGCACCCCTCATATTTTTCGGCACGGGGGGGTTTTTCGCCACGAAGGGACGCCACTTTCCAGGGTCCAGGGACAGCGACAAGGGTCGGTCACGCCACCAGGATCCGGCCAATCAGAGCCGTTTCGCTGCGATGGATTGCTCATCTTCTCCGCAATCCATCGCAGCGGATTGGCCCAATGCTCTTCATGGGTTTTGGTCCTGGGCCAGGGCGACAGCTGTGCCACCGGCGGGAAACAGGCCTGCATGTTTGTCTCATTTTCTTCCCTTCGCAGCCACACGAACCAGTATGGCCTCACAAAATGAATACCACTTCCAAAATATACGAAAGCAGGCTGACGTCCTACAAAAGTCGCTCGAAACCACATTCAAAAATTTATACGCTGAGATTGACCGACGCGAAAAATAGCGCGTAAAGAAATCACGGACGTCACATCGGCGCACACAGCGAATCCGGGCGAGAAAGTGGAACCGCTGTTCTTTTTAGTAAGCTATGTATGTGTTCCTGCTCTTCTTTTCCATGTCTTGCATTCTCAGGTACGCGCCTTCACCTGCTCGACGGACTGGATGCACAGCCATGCAGCGCACCGTGCTCCGGTCGCTCCCCCACACCCCGCACATTGTGTGTGCCTACTACGGTATAAAGGAGCCCAAATCCTCGAATCGACTACGCATTACAGCACAATAATAATCATCTCGACAAGCTGAATTGTATACAACAAGCCCATCTCATTGCGAGGAATTGACTAACAACAACCTAATCCTAGTCGAAATCGCATCTGCTTATTGGACATCTTGAGTGCTAGCTCTCTCATTGGCTGTTGACACGCGGCTGTTTACCAATCACAAAAACGCGCAGAGCGAGGCCCTCATGCACTGCACCTGGATGCGCTCTAATCTCTGCCTGCTCGGTCTGAGCATATATGAACTTAGGTCAGAAAACTCCAAAACACACTCGAATTAACGACCTACCTCGTTTCTAATCACTACATATTACTCAACACTTACTCACTTACACGACAAACCAACCGTTCTTTTAACCTTCCATAGGTAAGTGTTCCCATTGGCCGGTTTACCCGGAATCCCTAGCCTATTTATTCATCAGTCACGTATGCCTACGTAGTCTTTTTTTTTAAAGCCAAATTTTCTCGGACAGACAATCAAAATGGAAGCAAATAGTACGTCTACATTCCTAGTATTCACTACCACCCTTGCAAAACACAAAACATCTAATAAACCTATCAAGCAACCATCATCCAACAAACGAACTCCTCCCCCTCGGGCTGGTCCAAAGAAGCCATTTTCGCACTAATCGCTGTGTTCCTCACTATACCAACCGTAATAGCAATATTCTCTCGAAGTCAAAGTGGTAAAATATTCAGACGAGTTGGGTCGTGGCGCTCAAGACGAGAAATTAACGGTATAATGCGTCCCATCGTTGGTGTTCTTGCTTTGGTGGCCGACTTGGCTTAGATGAAGAACGGGCCCCAGGGTGTAATCCGGCAAATACCTCGTGGGTGGAAATGGCCGAGGTTAGACGGTATCAGCAACGAACCTATACGTCTTCTTTACGGAAAGGGAGGGATGCTAAGGTTGTTGGGAGGGGAGGGAGGGGGTTTAGGTTGAGTGATTGTGTTGGTGGGTTTGGGGTGGTAGATTATATTATTCTCCGGTCGTTTATTATATTTACAGGTAACGAGATATTTTTGTTTTAAGATGGTATTCTGGATATTGGCTGTTAGCAATGTGTTCGATATGTCCGGATGAAGAATTCAGGAATGCTTTTTGAAGTTGTGGAAGTAGAATGAGACTTTTAGTCTCCTGAATCATACATAGCCTTTAACCACAAAACTACCGATTGAGGCGGTCGCGAACCGATCAGATCCGGCATGCAAACCGGCCCACTACGGAAACTAAATGAGCCCACAACTAAAGTACAATCGATGATCCCGGCTAAAATTGCCTTTACCTGGTTACTACTAACCGTTGCCGGCGCTTTTGGTATGTTTTCACCGCATGGGCCCAAAACGCCACTGTGGCTGGTGTCTCAAAAAATACGGCCCCCTTCGTAGGGGGCAACTGTTTCCTTCGGAATGATGGCGCGTCGCTAGATTCCCGCTTACGCGGAAGCAAAAACATCAGCGTACACCCAAAAGTTCTCTTTTACGACACACAATAAAGCTAGGACCCTTTATTGATTTTGAACCCTTTTCTGCTAGAGATTAGAGAATTGTTGGGCTTTCTTTCTATATAATTTTTAAAAATAATTCCTAGAGTAGAAAGGAGGCGCAAAAGAATGGGGAAGTTTTGTTGTTCTAGCTGATTTGGGAAGTTTTGTTGGGCAAAAGAAGCCGGAAGTTTGGTTGTTCTAGCTGATTTGGGAGGATCTGCTGTTTTAGAGTTCGCTTATCTTTTAGAGTTCGCTTATTTTTCCTTTCCGCGTACCGCTGAAACGATTTGTCTCAGGGACAGGTAAGACACGAACCTCCGAAAGATCGAGATGAGATCCAAGCACCACCTGGAGATGAGATCAGGAGTGCGCCGCTCTCCCGCAAATTTTAGGATTTTTTCGACAGCCGTTAAATCGCGATTTCGCACGAGTCATCCATCGGCTCCATGCACCACGACATCCCATATTATAACGGAGCCAGTTCTCATCCTTTGCTGCTATGGATGGACCAACTCACTCGCTAGCCTCCCTCACATTAGATTCCACATCCGCCCGGATTACACTCCTTCACAGCGTTCCTCTCTTAATTCCACGCCGCTCCTTTCGGTCCAAGGATAGCTACTCTCCTTCGCCATTGCGTCTCGAGGCCCGTTCTGCGATTCGATTGTTCAGCCTCGCTTGCTACTCAAGCTCCCGTTCAGGACGACAGCATCACATGGGAGATCCCGTCGCCGACCATTCTCCACAATGGCGCACAATACTATGACGGCCGCCGGTACAAGCGACATCCAGGAGCTTGACGCGAATCTCAGCTTCAAAGGGATGACCGACTATATCTATTCTGACTACCAGGATCCATCCACCCACATCTTCTTCAACAGCAACCAAGACTCTTACATGGAAGCCCCTGCTGACAATGGGTACTCTTCCTATGCTGATTCGCAACCCCAATCGTCTATGGACTTCGCCCAGGACTCATTCGTCATTCCAGAGTCCAGAACATCTCTCGACGGCAACTACAGCGCTGTGCCGCATCCCGGAGCAACTACGTTTCCTAGCGGCATGTACAAACCTGGTCCTAGTTCGCAATTCCATAAGCCTTTTACCAATAGATCCCAAGTTAGCTTGGATGTAATACCAGAGGAGAGCACTCGCTATGCTCAAACTGCGCCTTGTGCTGGCATTGCTGACCTTTATAGCGAACCTTTCGCTATGAAACTAAAGAACAAAATAAGTTCGAAGTCGAAAAGATTGTTGCGTACTGAGGTAACAACTACTAGAAAGAGTTCCTAGTTAAATATTTAGGATATAACGATTCTGAGAATACCTAGGAACTAGAAGATAACCTCTTGAACTGTAAATAAATACTACAACAGTACAAAAAGAACGTAAAAAGAGGAAATTAACACAACTAGAAATCGAACCTGTAACCCTAACAAAAAGTAAAAAATGATCTAAGGAGACTAACTAGTATTACGACTATTTTGATCTCTTTTAATTGTAAAGGGATAGAGAATTAAAAGAAATAAAAATAATGAGCCAAACCAGATCACCTCGAACTACGTTGGTGACACGGTCCGACTCTAGAAAAGATAACAAATAAAGGGATATATATACCTCACAAAGCGCCTCTAATAGACGCTTGGGTAATGCTGCTCGCAGCAACCGCTAACTCGTCGCTCTTAGGATCTACTCTGAGCGTCGCCACAAAGTCATCCAATATGCCAATTGAGGTCGCCGGATAGTCGATAGAGTCGACCTCCTCCCTACTCTCTCTTATCTCGTTTGCAAGGTAAAGCGCCTTCTTTGTAGTACGCTTATTTGCCTGCTTTAAAATCTTTTTATTGCGCAGCAGTCGTATAATTACCTTAGCTAATAACTTTTTATTAGCTTCAACCTTCGCCTTATACTCGTCTCGACTCTTGTCAAGCGACGCCTACGATAAGTTGACACACGGGCGCCCGATGCGCGTGCACTTAGAATACTTCAGACGGTCGACTATAACGTACTAAGATTTGGAATTTAAAAGACAATAATCGCACTTAACAGAGGATGCCTGGTTGTGGCGACGGATTTTAAGGGCAAGTTGGAGTTAGTTCTGACGTGAGCTGGAAGCCATCGTGCTTAAACCCCGCCTTTTGTGCGAGGATCTGGTTATAACTAAGACGACTAATCAATTATGTGACTTGAGGACAAGTCCCTGGAGGAGGATAGTGTTACGATCTGAGACTCTAAAGACCCAAGCGAAGCGCCGGAACTTATGGAAGGCTAATTAGGTGTCACGAAACCTGGTCCAACGAACAGGAGTCAAAAAAGTCACGTAACACTCACGATGCCAAGAGTGAGCTCACGGAGCTCACTACTAGCAACGTAAGTTAACGCACGAGACTTATGGCTACCCGCGTAAGCTTACAACTACCTCTTAGTATATAGACGAAGACAATCCGCTCTTATAGCTAATTGCGTTCAACTCTTGTTATTAAGTCTAATACATTATTATCACTCGAGAGAGTTCTTTAGCTCCGATTTCATTATATAACTTACCCGTAATCCTCATATTACACCCCGTCCACTAATCATCCTCATAGCGATTACTAACCCCTTAACTAGTTAACACTGGCTCTCTAATTGTTAGCTACTTAACTCAAACTTTAACACGCTCTCCAGACAACCCTAACAGTAGGGCGAGAAAAAGGTAAGTCTTGTCGTTCGAGAGCTATCGATGATAGAAGGGGCGGTTGCACTCTCTAAGAGAAACCGTCGTGCTTGTGGCCAATGAGAAACTGGTCCAGTTTAGACTTGTTCGCTTATCTAGCTTAGTTATATAGCGAGCTGCCACCCTTGTAAACGATAAGCTTACTCCGCGATAGTCACACTAGTCCTAAAAATATAGCTCTTAAGTAGTACTAGTGTGACCAGCACGAGACATTTCAGATACTCATAATAGTCACACTAGTCCGAGTGCACTCACCAACATAGCCAAGCGAGCCCGTTCCGCCAGCACTCGGACATGAGCGCTCACGACGCTCTGTCGCCTAACAAGCACCGCGCCTGCAGCACACCGCTTCGAAGCCCGCCATTGCCCGCCCGCCGATGAACCGCAAGGGTGCGCGCCGCCCTTTACGCTCGATAACTCGCCCCACACACTCTTAGCTGCAAGTTATAGCTAGTACCGAATTCTCGCCCTTTGATGTCGTCTATGTCGTCGCGGTCCTCTTGCGCGTGAGAGATGCCCTCGGTCGCCTAACGCGAAGCGCATCGTGCAGCAGCGGCTGATAGTATCGCTATAAAACGAGAGCACGGGCATTCGCAGGCTAGAGCCGCTGCTGCGTTTTGCTGGCGAGGATGACCCCAATATAGTTAGTGGGGTGCCTATGATATCAGGTAAGCTCAATTACAACCTTTCTCGCGAATTCCTCCCGGCCGCGCTATTGGGCAAGACACCTAGCTGGCTGTCGCACCCCTAGGCTGATACGTTTATTGGTTACCTTTCCAATAACTAGGCTTTGTCTATAGAGCCCCCATTAGCAACGGCCTTTAGTGTTGACGAGGAAGAAGCGCTGGCGAACTTTACTCTTAACCCGGTCTTGATGTTCCCTTTTCTGAGCTCGTAGTGGCGGCAATGGCAGCCCTAACTTAGATTAAAGTGCGACAGTGTTGATGTGCGGAGTCGTCTTGGAATGTAACACAATGGGAATACGCGGGTGACGATCCGGACGCATAAAATGTTTGCGCTGTTGGAATAATTGCGACACGCACGGCTATGTGGAATTTAGGATGTCTGACCCTATTGTTCACTAGGATATATGTTTTAATTACCTTAACCTACTACTATCTATACGCTAGTCAATAGCGAGCTCGCCTCCAACATCCCGAGACGTAAGTTCTACCTCTACCCGAATAGGTTCCGGGCCGACAAATGTCTTAGGCTTAGCTGCAACCCTTGCATCGGTTGAAACACGCTGCCTGCCACGTCGGCTACCCCGCGCGTAGCTGCATAAAACGCGACTAACTGAGTATAATCGAATACAATCACAGGCATCGTCTCTCGCCCGCACCTTGAACATGCTATTGGTCTCTAGCTACGCCAGCTAGTCACCGTTCCTTGATCTGCCGACGGTCGTAGGGGGACGTAAACCTCCGGGCCATTGTATCTACTTTCTCCGCCCATCTATACAACCGGGTACAAGCGTTTACAACGTGTTGCAAGATGTCCCTGGCTAGATGCATCTCTCGATATCACCGCACGTTTCTTGGGCCTAATCTCAGGTCGAATGCATCGAGATATTCTCAGCAAAACGTTACACCCGTCAATTCGAAGGTCGACTTCCTTGGTATTGAAAAGACATGCGAGGCGAAGTGGGATGCTCGAGGAACAAAGATACAAGAAGAGCGGGATGTAAATGACTATCATCGCTTAGCTCCGTTCTATATGGACCACATCCGCACGCCCACATTAATGGGGACGCTCCAGTCTATTCTGGCGAAGAAAAGATGCTCAAATGCTCGCAATGCTAAGACAAACATGGTTGAGTTGATTCTTTGCAGTGGCGATTATGATGATACTTCTCTTCCCGGCTCTCGATGGGACGATCTTCATGCTTACAGCCAGAGGTACGGCAGAGACGTCGTTCGAACCTATGTCATGTTCAACCTAGACTCTCCTATCGATAAAGATTCTCATATCAATGAACGATTGATTATAAGTACCCAAAAGTGGTTTGAGCAAGTTTAGGACGCAGTACGAGTTGCTCACGCATCTTACAAAGATACCGATACTATTCTAGGCAGACCCGTCAATCTCGAGGCACACGATAATCCGGATATAATCGAAAAGTTCTTGGACCACCAATTGGATACTGTAACATCCTTGGTCCATATGCCGCCGACCATTCTAGAGAGATTCGACATAGATACTAATAAGAAAACATGCGCTCTCTGGCTTGCATCACAGGAAGCTATCATGTCAATAACTCGGAAGTCAAACACGGTAGATATTCAAGCAGTCCAGGCCCGCCTCAGCAACCTCGCTAATTCGATTATACGTTGTAAGGGAGAAGATAGACCATATTGGATCGACCGTGGCGTGCATTACCACTCGACTCGAATCTTGCTGTCCCTTGTTGCACTTTTTGCGCCCTCGTTCGCAGAAGCAAGTTGGTTGGCGCTACACTACGGACACCATCAATGGCACGACGGAGACCAATACAAAGAAGAGGAAAGGAACAGAGGAACTGCTATTCCTAAGCTTAAAGAATGGATACGTGAAGATCTTATGGAGAGCGGATACTATGATCTCCCAAGGCAAGACGATCCCCGTACCTTATCGTCGATTTTTATTCAACCGTTTCCTGTAACTGAATCCTCCGAAGTTATTGAATTATTGAGGCGCACGAGCGCTACTAGTACCGGTAACGTTGGACGTGCAGGCCATGGGCATGTTCTTGATGGGTAGCTATGTGGTTGCAGACTTGTCAACAATCAAATCAATCAAATTTTTTCGCCGTTTTAGTGTTGTTTTGAAGAGCTAGCTCATAAAAATTTGCTTGATTGTTTTAATACTTTGCAGGGGCGTTTTTGTTTTAATTCTTGATCGTCTTGATACGTTTTAAATGCGATCGCGATCCGTTTTATATACAAAAGCTTACCCGCTCTAATCCTAGTTGCATATCTTATAGATCGCGGCCACCTCATCGTCGCTAAGAGCTATCTTAGCCTTATCTATTACTACTTTACTTAGTAGTTTAAAGCTAGCCGCCCGCTAACTTTTAATATACTATAAAGCTACTAGTAATTATAATCTAATATTACGTTGCCGTAGCTCTAATAGGTTGCTAAGCTAGCTAAATAAGCACTTATAATCGTAGCTACTAGCTAGGATAGTTAGTACGTTAATTATAAGTTATACTAACTGCGGGTATTTTAGGCGTAAAGCGATCTAATAGCTAATAGGATTACTACTAGTTTTAAATTACTAGCTTATCTAAGCTAGCTTAAACTATTACTAATAGTCTAACTAATCTATTGCAGTAAGCTCCTTATTACTATTATTACTAGGCTCTATATTAATAAGCGTAGTAATAGAGTTATATAAACTACTTATACGTACTACTTTTATACGCGATAGATAAGGTAATAATAGCCTATACAGCGCCTAAAGTAGCTATAATACTACCTTATTTTAGTAGAGCTAGTTAGGCTTATTATACTAGCTATTCGCGTAATAGTTCTTATAGTATAGGTAGAGGTAGTAGGTAGTATAGTATATAGGTAAGTTATTAAGCCTATAATAGTAATTATTAAGCTTTACCTACGTAGTATATAGGTTAATTACTATATAGTCCTTAGGCGTACTATTAGCGTTAAAGTTAACGCTTTTATATAGTTCTAGTATAGCCTTATAGACCTTAAGGATAGCTTTATATTATAGAATAATCTTATATATTATACTAAACTTACCTAACTTACCCTACGCTTTAAGGCTACTATAGGCCTTCTTTAGTAGCTAGAGTACCTTAATATACTTAGTTATTACCGCCTAGTTAGTAGCTAATAGCCTACCTAACCTTATCTAAGTAGGCGCCTTAGGCGTCTTATTACCCTTATTAGTAGTATATAGATTATTACGCTCTTATTAATTAATATAATTATTAGTATACTTATTAAGAGTATCTTTAAGTAGAATAGTACGCTTAAAAGTATTATAATAGCTATTCTAGTAAGTAATAATAGGCTTTATAAGCTCTAAATAGCGATCTAATTATATATATAGAAAAGTATTAACTAAGCGCTACGCGTCTATAAAAAGATTATACTATATAGACGTTTTAATATAGTTAATAATATTAATTAGTACGCCTAAAGGCCTACCTTTATACTACTCTTTTAGGTACTACGCCTCTACTTTAAACTCCTCCTTACTATTATTATAGGTATCTTTATTAAGGCTAAAGATAATTATCTAGCTAACGAGATTAAGCGTATAAGGCGCGTAGTAGAGGTAATAATCTAATGCGTTAAAGCTAAAGTTAAGCGTAAGGTAGGTAATAGCGTAGTTATTAGGAGTAGTATTATTAAGGATAAAGTAGCTAATAGTTTACTTAGTTATACTAAAGCTTTATAGTATTTTACTAATAACCTTAGCTATCTTCTTATCTATATAAGCGCCTATAAGCTATAGTAGGGTATAGGCTAGTAAATAGGTATAGGCTAGGTTAGGGTTAGGTTGGATTATATAATAACCTAACCTAACCTAACCTATATTTACTAGGTTAGCGCTAGTAATAGGTTAGGGTTAGGTTAGGGTCGTATAGGCCCTAGGTATAGGTATAGTTAGTATAGACTAGGTTACCTTAGGTCTAACTAATAATTTTAATTTTTTTATACTACTTATCTTATCTTATCTTATATTTAGGGTATTTTAATTATTAGATTAGATAACGATCGCGATAGCGATCGAGATAGGTACGCGCGCACGCGTACTACTAGCTAAGCGAGCTAAATTAAACCGCGCTGTACTAGCTTAACTACGGGCATCCCTTTAATAGGAGAGCCGCAATTAAATAACGCGCTAGCTTAACAAAGGGGGATCCTAGGGCACGAGAGTAATCAAGGAACTCTCTAAAGTATATTAAGAGTAGTAGAAAGGGTAGATAATAGATAGAATAATTAATTAATTCAATTAATCTTATTGATTACATTAATCTTTCTAATTAACTATAAATCTAACAATTAAGAGTCTTATTACCTTATACTGAACCTAAGTATTAAATCAAGTATTAAGCTAAGTTAAGCTAATTAGTACCTATATATAGAATTTAGGCAGACCTAATATCTATTATTTAGCTAGTCCTAACTAGCGCGCTCTATAATTAGCCCTTAGCGCGCCCTACTAAACTTTAATATTTATAACCCTTAACTAAGCTTAATATAAGCTACTTACTAAACTAAGACGCTATAGTAGTCCTTATAGATTATAATAGCTAGCTAGCGTAGTACCGTTAACTTAAGATAAGTTGCGACCTACTTAATATCTAGCCTATCGTTAATCTAGACGATATTACTAAACTAACTCTAAAACTAGTAACTCCTATTAAACTAGATATTAGTAACTATAAGCTAGCTAGGGTAATAGCTATTATAGGCGCCTCTACCTAGGTAGTATTATAATCTACCTAGTTAGGCACGACTCTAGACTCTCTAATAAGAATATAGTTAGTAGTAATACCTTAAGCTCTAATACGAAAATTAAAGCTATTACTAGCTAGCCTTAAAGCTTTTAAGGAGGATAGCGAACTGTATACAAAATAAATAGTCGCTTTCTAACTTAAATATAAGTTATATAAAGAAGAGAAGGGAGAACTAAATAAAGTAGTAAACTATATAATTAAGACTATAGCTTCGCACCTTTACCTAAGCTACTATAGGCCCGATCAATTAATTAAGATATAGGTTAAGAACCTAAGAGATATACTTAGTATAGATCTAGATAAGCAACGCGATAAAGCACGATAAAAGTACTATACTACTCTAAAGCCTATAAGATCTCTAAATAATTAGGATATATAGCTAACTAAGTATAACTAAGCTACTACTCTTACTAAAATAGAAAGAGTAAGTAAGCTATAAAATAATTAAGATATAATAAAAGACTTTCTAGGCGCTATTTAAAAGGTCGCCTCTATATAGGTAATAACCTTCTCTAGTCCTAGAGTAAACAGATCGACTATATATAGAAAGGAGATAATAAAACTCTTCTAAGACTATATAATCCAATCTTATCCCCTATTAAAGTAGTAGAAGGCTCTTAGGTTGGTATATATAACTAGCGGTAAAGCTAACTAGGATATATAGAGGGACGCCTCTAGTATATTAGATAATAGAGCGCTATCTACCTTATTATAGGGTAGCTAGGGGAGACCCTAGTAGAATTATTTACAAGTAACTAATTAAATAAGTAAGCGAACTCTTAAGAGTACTAGTAAAGAATACCTTACTTATAGGTAACTAACTTATAAACTTAAGAACTACTACTATACCTACGCTAAGCTAGTACCTAAATAGTTTAAGCTAAATTAAGCTATATTAAATTTAGTACAGTTAAGACTAAAGTCTAATAAGAGCTTAAAAAGGATAATTAACTAATTAGATCCTAAAAAGCCTCGTGTTGCGATATAGTTATAAATAAAAGAATTCTAAACTCCTAACCCTGCACTTAAATAACTAGAAGGCTAGGTAATATCAACTATTAAATAAGGGATCGCCTAGTCTATATTCAATACAAGCTAACCTAACTAGTATAAACTTAAGAACTACTTTATACTTAACTTAGGATCTATAATATATATATCCAATAATAAGTTACGTTTTAAGTATATTAGTCCTCTAATGCTAGGAGACTATATATAGGTAGGAATATAAGAATCTAGATTAAGGGATATAGCGCGGTATAAGTAAGAGGACACCGTTAAAATAGCCTATTATAAATACTCTTACTTAAAGGAGTAGCTTAATACCTAGATATTCTCTATAATCTTATATCGTTCTAGCTGCTTAGAAGGTAGGGAATCTAGTAGGATAATAAAGATAAACTAATAATACTATATAGGTAAGATAACTCTATTATAGCTATCCTTGAAGAACTTAAGGGATAGTAGGTTATTAAAAAACTAAGCCTAGAAGCGAATACTACTATAGTATTTTACTCTAAGATAATTAGATTAAAGAGGGCTACTACACTACTCTAGTATAAGAGATTAGGCTATCTAGGGCTATTAGTAATTGAATACCTTATCTAATAATTATAAGGAGTAAGGATTATAGGTATTATAATAGTATAATATAATATATATAGACGTGCTAAGTTAAAGAGATAGATACGGCGAGAGCCTTAGTTAATTAATAAAGGACTAGGAGAGCGACTAGCCCTAGATTTCTATAACTATAAATATAGCTTAAATAAGGAAAAAAGTTAAATAATTATTATAGACTAATACTCTCGCTTTATCTAGGACTTCTACTTTAAAGGTAATTAAACTATAGCGTTAATTATATTACTACTTAAAATACTAGTTAAGTTTCTTTAAACTTAATTCAATATTACTATTAAAGTAATTGAGGCTAATAACGAGATAGTAATAGTTAAACCTAAAGTATAAAGATACTTGAAAATAATAGGAATTAAAGTCGAGCCCTACGCTCTAGATATATAAGCCTAAAATAGAGGAGCTGAACGCTTAGGGGGTATTATTAAGGAGAAGGCTTAAGTAATATAGTTAGACGCTAATCTCCTATAGGAGCTCTAGTTAGAAATTAACTAAGCTACTATATACCTATACAACTAAATACTAAATTACTTAAATAAGTAGAGATTACTATACGAAAAGTTCTTTACCTAGGTAGCTGGACTAAATAGAATTATTACTAGTCTATAAAGGCTAAACCAATCTTATCTAAAAGTATATAGCTATAAAGCCTTTATAATAACTAATAATACCTATTAAGGTAAGTTAAGGCTATAATAGCTTAACCTAAAAGCGTAGATTAGTTATCTTATTAGATACTAGTTAATAAATATCTATTATATATAGATTCTATTACTTAGGAGAATTATTAGTATAAGAGACGTAGTATTTAATAAAGAGACTATCTTTAATAGAAAAAAGGAGGATCTTATAGATAACTTAATATATAATACTCTCGAAGAGATTATAGTATAGGTAAGATCTATAGAGCTACTAGCTATATTATAAACTAAAACTAAGTCTTTCTATAAAGAAGATACTATAACTCTAGTAGACTAGTATAAGCCTTATCTAAGATATAAGTATAGACGAAAGATAATAGAGGCGTATCCTACGCTACTACTAACGCTACTACTAGTAGCGTTTCTTACTTAATTAATTACTTATAATAAGAGGGAACTAGGCTCGGCTAAAATAGTTCTATAGGCAGCCGCCTTTATAGCTAGTACGCAAGGAGGGAGCTTTAGGTAGTTTAATAGAACTACTATTAATAAAGCTTAAATAAAGAGACTACTTACTAGAGGTATTATACCGCACTTAAACTAGCTACTACTACTACTAAAGGCCTACTTGAATCTAGAGAGCTATCTACTATATAAGCTATTTAAGGAAGCTGAAAAAGACTATCTTAAAAGCTATAAGTAGATAAAATCTTAGGAGGAAATAAAGGCTGCTTTAATTAAATAGTCTAGGTAGTAAATACTTAACTATATATAGGTATATATATATAAACTAGACTAGAATTACTAGCTACTTAAATATAAAGCGAGACTAGTTATTAGAGGAGACTAATAGCGAGATATTACGTCTTAAGACACCTACGCTACTACGCTAGCTAGCTACTTATTTCGAATACTTATAGTACTAGCTACTAAATACAATCTAGAACTTAAATAATATAACGTTATAAATGCGTTTATATACGTAAATATCGATAGAGAAGTATATATAAGAATGCCCTAAGGCTATTAAAAGCTAAGAGTAATACTATAAGTTAAGAAAGCTCTATATAGACTCTAGATTTCTCTACTCCTATAGTAAAGGGAGCTTACTAGGACACTAAGAGAATATAGGTTTAGTATAATCTTATATAAACTATACTATATAATAAAAGATAGTACAATTATATTCTTCTATATAGATAATATTATAATCATATACTATAGGTATAGAAAAGATGAAGTAGAGAAAGCTATTACCCTACTTAAAACCAGATACTTAATTACTAGAGGAGGCGATTTAAAGTAGTTCCTTAGTATTAAAGTAACTTAAAACCGAGACTAGAAGCTTATACAACTCTTATAGGCTTTATATATTAATAAAATTTAAAGGCTAGCTACTAAGATTAACTAATAATATAATATACTAATAGCTACTATTAAACTAATACTACGAGAAGGACTAGCTACTCTATCTAAGATTAATAAGTATTAACGTAAAATCAGCTTACTACTCTTTGCTATAGTAACTACTAGACCGGATATAGCCTTTACCACCTTACGCCTAGTATAGTTTCTTATAAACCTAAGTACTAAGTATTAAAATACTACTAATAGAGTACTCCTCTATCTTAAATCTACGTAGGCACGAGCGTTAGAAATAGGAAAAGGAGAAATACTTGAAGTAGCTAGTAATACCTTATTTACTAATAATACCCTAGACTATAAGAGCTTATAAGGATATATAATTAAACTATTTAGAGGCCTTATAGTATAGAGAGTAAGTAAATAAGACACAGTAACTACTTTAACTACTAAAGCTAAACTATTAGCCCTCTTATAAGTTATAAAAGAAGCTATCTTTATATTATAACTCTTGCGAGAACTTAAGGTTACTTAACTCAACCTACTAATTATAATCAAATGCGATAATATATAAACTATCTAACTAGTTACTAAAGAGATAGCTAAGCTCTAAACTAAGCTAAAGTACGTTAATATCTATAACTACTAGCTTAGATAAGAAGTATTAAATAGAATACTATAGATTAAGTATATATAAATAGATAAGATAATTATAGATAAACTTATAAAGGCGTTACTATTAAATAAATAGACTAAATTCCTTAAATAACTTAGGCTTATAGAATAATACTAGTTAACTCTAGATAACGCCTAACCCTAGCTAGAAGAGATATAAGACTAGCTCGAATTAATAATATTAGCTCTAGCTAATAACTAATAGTTTTTAGCTAAGGGGGTATATTAGATTAGATAACGATCGCGATAGTAATTAAGATAGGCACGCGCGTACGCGTACTACTAGCTAAGCGAGCTAAATTAAACTATACTATACTAGCTTAACTATAGGTATTCCTTTAATAGGAGAGCCGTAATTAAGTAACGCGCCAGCTTAATAAAGGGGACCCTAAGGCATAAGAGTAATTAAGGAACTCTCTAAAGTATATTAAGAGTAGTAGAAAGGGTAGATAATAGATAGAATAATCAATTAATTCAATTAATCTTATTAATTACATTAATCTTTCCAATTAACTATAAATCTAATATTAATATAGTTAATAATTATAGAATATTATACTTTAGTAGGTAACCTAATAGGTACCCTAACCTAACCTATACCTATACTAGCGCTAGGTTCGACTAAACCTATACCTAGGGCCTATACAACCCTAACCTAACCTAACCTAAAGGGGTAGGAATCCTAACCTAACCTAAACCTAGAGTCTATACGACCCTAACCTAACCTAACCTATTAATAGGTACCCCTAACCTATTTACTAGCCTAGTAGGGTAATAGGAAGGTCCCTAAGGTTACTATTAGTATTAGTAAAGTAAGCTATAACTCTAAAGAAGCTATATTTACTACCTTTTATTATCTATCTATTAAAGCTTATATAGACCTTACTAATAGCGCGTAATAAGGCTTTAATAATCTATAGCTCTATATACTAATATAGCCTTATAACGTAGCTAGAAATACTATTATAACTTACCTATAACGCCTCTACTACCTCTAGGTTTATATATATAATTATCTTTTTAAAAGTAGGTATTTTAAACTTATATAATAGATAGTTATTATTAATAAGCTAGCTAACTACTATATACCTAAAGCCTTAAATATTAAAGTTACCTACTAAGTTAGTAAACTCTTATATAAGTATAAGGCCTCTATTAATAGTAAACTTAAGTAACTATTACCTAATAGTACGCTTACCTACTATAGTAAGTTTACCCTTATTATTATACCTATAGCTAGGCTAGCTAAGGGCTATATACTTTAGTACGCTAGAGGTTAAGAGCGTTATCTTATATATAACTTTATCGCGACTCTAGCTATTATTATAGTAAACTCTATATACCTAAAACGTTCGTAAGGTATTATTAAGTAGCGCGATATAATAGCTATAGTTATATACCTAGCTTTTCTTATTCTTTAGCGTCTATAGAGGCTTATAATACTCCTATAGGTACTTCTAATTAATCCCTTTAAAGTTATTAGCTATATAGCTATCTATTGTAGTATAAGTTTCCCTATTATTAGCGCTATTAATAGCCTCTATTTCTACCTCTATAGCTACCCTAAAGCCCTTAGTAGGCGTAGTAATTACTCCTTTAGGCCTTATATCGCGCAACTAAGACTCGAATAGTTACTTGTTAGTAGCCTAGCTAGCTACTATAGCTAGGGCTTTACGCAGCGAGGTATAGATAGGTAGCTTAGGCTATAAATTATCTATTGAGATAGGCTGCGAGGTACTACCTTTACCTATTCTAGCGCATTTCTAGAGGCTATAAGCGCCCTTAGCGACGCGTTTTAGGTTACGTGGTATATTTAAGGTATAGGATAATAAGCAATACTAAAAAAGCTATATATAGAGGTAGTAGGATAAGTAGGATTAATAGCTAAGAGTATAATAATAGATAGGATGACGCGTTAGATAGCTGAAACTCTAGGTGCATAGGATGACTAAGCTAACTGCAATACTAGGAAACTATCGCGAGAATTACTGCTCTACCTAAGTCGCAGCTAGAATCAAGAGATTCAAATAAATTAATTAAGTTAATAGTTAAATTTAATCTTGTTTAAGGAAATTGCTAGTAGAAATTGCTCTTGTTTGATTTGAGAAAAACCCTTAAGAATCAAATAAATCAAAACAAGATCTTGTTTGTTGACAAGTCTGTGTGGTTGGCGTGCGGTTCGAGTGCAACAACATAGGGTCGGCCGGCTGCTATCGCTGCGGCAATAGAGTACAGGGCTAGCAGAACGCACAGCAGGAGGCGAGCGTGGAGTAGACGTTGCTCATCTAGTCGGTTGCGTAATACGCTCCGGTGATAGAGATCTAGAGCATCTGTGCATAACACTATTAAACAGTTGAGATTCGTGAAGCTCTCAAGCTGTGGCCATTTTCAACGCACTCGTCGTCTCACCTCCTAGTATCGCCAATTCATTCAGAAATCCATGATTAACATTTGCCTCGACTTAGTCTTGGTGCGCGATCTATAAACTCCATTCTGATCGTTCGATAATTCTATCCTCTAAAGAGGCTTGCAGCTGGATAAGATCTGCCCATTCGCACAGTCGTACGAATGCGCTCCAACTGAAACCCAAGCCAAGAACCTGCCGTGTAAGCACTATTTAGCTTGTCGTTTGAAAAATGTGGATGCTAAATAGCTCTTATCAGCGGGGTAAAGTAGCACAGAATAGAGTTGCATGCCACACGGTTTCAGGAATCTCACACCCGCCAACCAAAACGAAACACACGACATTTCGGATTCGTACAGGTACGTTGCCTTAAGAACAGTGGTTTTTTGGTTGGCGTTTAGCCCTGGTGACTATCAGGATCCTAATCGCTAACCAATCCTTGCAGGTAGCGATACTCTAATCCAGGAAACGCGCGTTCATTACCCGTGCTCGCACTAATCACCGCGTTACCGGTAGCCGTCGATCGATTGCACCTAAGAACATAAATCTAATTCATGTCTCGCACCTAATCTTTTTCTGGAGTTCAGACTCAACTGGCTGACCTTCTCCGCGATCGTATCGTAATCGGCTACGACGAACAAAAATATCTTTATTGATTCTATCAACACGAAAGGCCTATCAGTGAATCTCTAAGCTGCAGCAGTAATCTCAATGGCTACCTGTCCAGAGTCAACCTTGATCGGAACTGTCTCTGAACTCCGAAAATTTCTCTCTATATTATCCAAATCCAGTGCACTATACCTCGATATCGAGGGATGGAACCTCAGTCGCCATGGGACCGTCTCAATCATCACTATCCTTGCACATCCATCAAACCAAGCCCAACTCATCGATGTCTCGGCACTGGGTGACCTAGCCTTTAGCACAGCATTAGAGGACGGCAAGACTCTTCAGTCTATCTTAGAAGACCACGGCATTTGCAAATACATCTGGGACGTACGAAACGATGCTAACGCCTTGTGGTTCCACTATGGAGTGAGCCTTAGTGGCATTACCGACCTCCAACTGCTCGAAAATGCCTCGAGATCAGACGACAAAACATACGTTCGCGGCCTCGATAAGTGTGTTTAGAATGACTTAAAACTTGGGTTCATGAAGACGACCCGCTGGCTTCGGACGAAACAAGATATCAAGAAGCTCATGTGCATCGACGTTTTTTCCATCCGCCCGCTGGAACCCAAGACAATGGAGTACTGCCAAAACGATATCATACATCTGCCAGCTTTGCGTGAGATATATATAGCGCGTATAAAGCCCGAGTGGCTTACTAAAGCGAAAGAGAAGAGTGAATATCGCGTTACTCAAGCACGATCCCCTGAATACAACCCGCAATCCAAGGAGAAAAAGTTAGGACCTTGGGGCTCGGGCGGTAAAGAGCGCATAGTTACGATGGACCAAGTATGCGATATTCTAGAAGAGGAACGGGAAGAGGCTATCGCAAGAGATTTGTTTGGGTATGAGGATGATTTCGAATTCCTCGATAGTGACAATGTATGGGGCCAAGAAGGTCCCGGCGACTACGAAGATTACGGCGCTTTACACAGTGATTGGGACAAGAATTAGTAGGATTAGTAGTACTCGCGGTTTGATCGCTTTGTTCGCGGACCGCTGGTGGGGAAGTGTCAGCCATAGCTATCCGGCATTCTGCCCGAGGCGCGATCTATCTCATCTTAGATCACTCCCGCGCTAGTCCTATAGAGGTTTAGCGCACGACTTCATGTATATAGATTTCCCGCACACAGTAGCACTAATACATCACGATTCTCCCATTTCCTAGTGCCAATGACAACACCCTAAATGCACAGCTCAACCTTACTGTCGAACAAAAGCTCAAGTTCCTGGAAGAGAAGGAGGTCTGAGACTAGTAAGATGCTAACGAGCAAGCTCTTCCAGCATTCCGGAAAGCCCACAAGTACGTCCCGCCGCACAAGCGAGGCAACAGGGACCTGTCACCCAACTCCGAACCTAGCGCTACGTCTGGCATCCAGTGCTACCTTTGCGACGAACCTCACTACATGCGAAACTGTTCAAAGCTGGTGAAGGCTCGAAAGCTCTTGAGAGAATACAAAGCTGAGAAGAAGCTGTCTTCTCCAAAGCTGTCTGAGCTGCCTGTCAAGCCTAGGAGATCCAACAAGAGGACTGGCAAAGCATAGCGTATGGAGCCGAAGAAGCCAGGTCAGAGTCAAAGTTGGAGATATCAACCAATATATCAAACTCAGAAAGCGAGGGAAGTGAGACATGTCGTCTCTCGAAAGACATTATCGGTAAAGTACGTCCATCCACCTGGGCCGGTAACACCGGCGCCTCCTCACACATATCTAGCCAATCCTCATTGTTTAGACGAATGATCAAGATCAAGCGGAGACTCGTTCGGGTTGGAGGGGGAGAGTTACAGGCAGAATTGAAAGGAGAAGCTCAAGTGGTGTGCAAGGATGGATCTCGAGCGCTTATACCGCCGAGCAACGCCTCAGTGTCTACCATTCGCTTGAGATGATAGACTGAGTTGACCAGTTTTTCAAGTTGTAGTGTCGTTTGGTGGTTGACCCAATCGTCGGCTGACCTGCTGACAAGTCTTGCCTCCTCGATAAACAAATTCGACAGCTTGTAACGATGGTCTGAGTTCTTGATACCAAGTCTGAGAAGGCATTCGTTTGCAGAACGGAGGGCTTGCTGAATAGTTTGCTTTGGTGTGCCTCGCTTACTCTGTGAGAGTCTCAACCGCATAAGGATGCGCTTCGTGCATATTGACACAATGGCACTCAAGACATCATCCTCCATACCTGGTGATACATTGTGTTATTAGGTTATCGAGTGAAAAGAAAGTTGAAGAGCCTCAACTTACGTAGTACGACAGTCGCCAAGAACAAGAAGATGCTTTCAAAGCCAACTCTAAGTCGTTCCAGGCTCTGAACCCTAGCCTGCCATCGAGCGCAATTAACAGCCAGCAAAACGTTGGCTGAGGACGCCGCTAGATCCTGCTGAAAACCTGGGCGTGTAGCATTTGTTTTAAGAACGACAAATACAATTCGCAATCGCATCGTCCATCCGCATGATGCGCTACAGCAAACCCCGCAGAACATGCGTATATGAAGGCTATGCCAGTATGAAATTGAAACTACCATCACGCATCAATTCTGCTGCGTTGAGCCCACTTCGTTCGAAATAGCCAAACCAACCATCATCGGGCTCTACGGCATATCCGGCTCCGGCAAGTCGTATCTACTCAACTACGTCAAGACCGAAATGGCACTCCAGGCCCAAGGCTTCGCCTTCTATGACGGCAGCGAGGTGCTCGCGCACGTCACGCCCGGCGGCCTTAACTCCTTCAAGCTCCTCGATGCGGTTGCAAAGCAAAGTAGAATCGAAGCCGCGCTTGCCCTCATCACCTAGACATGTCTAGACCGAGGTGAAACGGCTGTCGTCGCGGGGCACTACATGTTCTAGAACCCCGGCGTCGTGGTCGCGGTCGAGAAGGACTGGCAGACGTACACCCACATCGTCTATCTCGACACGGACCCAGGCGTGATTGCGCAGCGCATCAGCGCAGATTTGACGCGGCACCGCGTTGTCGTTGACGAGGAGGGACTGCGGACCTGGCAGGACAAGGAGAAAGAGGACTTACGCGCCATTTATAGAGAGAAGGGAATTCTATTCACCACGCTGCGAGAAAAGCCAGAGGATACAAATGCGGCTTACCTCGCCCACGCCTCGACTCTGCTCATGGACTTGAAATGCCACACCGAAGCCTCGAATCTTGCCAACGTAGAGGAAGCCTTAGGCCTCGCCCTACCGCGCCTGAACGACCTGGAAAAAGTCCTGCTCTTCGACGCAGACAAGACGCTCGCGCTGCAGGACACTGGCACCCTGTTCTGGGAACTCGCTACGAGCTTCCCGGCCTATCCGCTCAGAGCTCTCTTCACAGCTCAGCCATACTCGTACCACTCGTTCCGCCAGGCCGCGCTGCTGTACGAAGAAGAGGCGCCGCGCTTCAACGCGCTGTGCGACCGCGTCGCCGCCACCGTCGACATGTACTAACTATTATACTACTTTCTAAGATTATAATACGTTATACCTCCTTATATACTATAGGACGCCTAAAGATCTTGATGCGCAACGAGGTTTATAGCTCAAAGAAGGTCGTAAATTAGCTAGAAGGTAAGTAGAGAAAGCGGGTGATACGCTTGGACCAAGCTTACAGGACAGCCCAACTCGCATGAGTTACGCTAAAGAAACTGTCCTATCATAGGAGGTGGAGACCGAAAGCTAACTCAGATGAAGGCACAGTCAGCCAACGTGTCTTTAGCGTCACGCTAGGCTGCATAGTATGGTCGTTCTATGTCTATCGAGGGTTCAAAATCGCATCAATTACCATTTCTAGATAACAAAGGAGCTATAAGATGATCAGGCTCTAAACAGTGTTGACTTTAAACTACGGAAGCCGTTACTCACATAAACGACGCCTAGAGTATGTAGCCATTGCGTTGACACCAAGATGGGCAATGGAGTAAATGCGGGCTAGATCCATAATATCTAGCGTGGAGGGCCTGACAATATGTACGAACCGTCCAATCGCGGTCTCTTCGCATGTGTCTCACCAAAAGCAAATAGTGTCGCGATGTAACAGTAGTCCCCGTCAAAGAATGCATATAGAGCTCAGGAAGCAAGACACGAGTCGCCCGCGTAGAGTTTACTTGAACGTGATGAGGTTTCCTTCTCATCATCGCTGACGTCAGAGTTTCGATCCCGTATCCCTAGGAGTTTATAGAATGCTTCGGTCAGTGGTTTCACGTATCACAGAGGCTACTCGTCAAGGTTTCCAAGGCCCTCAGACTGCTGTATCGGTGCGTGCCTTTCGAAGTTGTCCGGGATGCTAAGGAGACCTCTGGTGGTGATATTGACCCGAACCCAATCTATCTTCTCTTTGTCGTTGAGTGTAGTTGATATCGTATTAAGGCGGTCGCCGTCACTTGTGCATACCGGATTGGACCTAGGAATCGAGAGCCACTCCTCATCGTATGAGAGACAATATCTTCCCTCGGACGTTCTCCGCGTATACCACTGGTTCTTTCCTTTCTCCTGGTTGGTGCCGATAACAATTTCCAGAGTTTCCAGGAACTTATAGCCAGGTCCTGGCTTGTCCAGAGTGAGAAGTCATGTGACCGTGTTGGTGGTCACCGTTGATATAGATCTTGAAGCGGTCTTCTTGACGAGATTAGCGGGCCTGGATATGGCTCTGGAGAGCTGCACCTGAATATCCTCACGAAAGCTAAGGTGTATATGAAGATGTCGGCATCTTTGTTGTGGTGGTCAATTACCGGAAATCCAATATGCATGTGTCCGAAAAACCGAAACAAGGGTCGCAGAACATCATCACTTGCTCAGCTGACGCATTCCCAAGCGAGTCATCTTCGCACTCTCGAGAAAGTGGGACGTTTCAGTGAAGAGCTGTTCGTAGTCGCCATGCCATTCGATCTGGCGAGGCTAGTCATGGCTTAAACATATATCAACCGGTTCCGAAAATGCAATAGCTTCGACACATCCTCTCCCCTAATGTGGTACGTTCTTGATCTCATTGCTGTCGCATGGAAGACGTGTGGCATGGGGGTACTGGTATGTCCTGCGTTGGTAGATTCCGGACAGTCCAGCGATCCGCTATGGTCCATACCCAACCACACCCACGTCACCTAAGTAGTAGATATTCGGCGCCAGCCAACCACCATAGTTGAGTTCAGCAAAGTAATTCGAGGCTTCGTCATTGCCTCCAATCCCTATTGTGAGGACCGGTGCTATCTCTTCGCCACTGTAGTATTTGTAAAAGTCATCAATCGCGCGGAACCGCCTCGGGCAAGACGTGCAATTCAGCTCTTGCTTATTGCATACTGCCTATTGCAGAACCAGCAACAGAACAAAATCACGTCATGAATTCCAAACACGCGAATCACTGCGAATGACGAGAAATTCAAGCACATCTGAAGTTCTATTGCGCTTGTCACAGATTTTCTCTAGCTCCTCATACATGATATCCAGCTTACTGTGACTCTATAAGCTTCAGAGTCGCAGATTGCTGTGTTTAGATCACCTACATAGCCTTCCAGTGCAATTTTTAAGCTTGTCGTTTGACCATTTGACCCTGTTGGCTCAGCCAGTACAACATCAATATTTGCGAGAGTATATTTCGTAATCCCAAAGCCCCAATCGAAAGCGTTGTCGAAATGTTGTTACAAAATAGTAGATCTAGACCTGTTTTGTATGCAGTCATTTCCTTGAAGAATTAACGTGACGCGTTATACCAACCGGTAATGCGAAACGATGTACTAATGCCAGCGAAGCAAAGCCTACAGACTCGACGACTTATTGCAAGATTTCGACGAAGGGCAGTGGCGTTGATTTAAGATTGCGAAGGCTCGATGGCTCATAAACCTTCGTGCAGCATTGTGGCAAGAACGAGGCGTAGCCAATCGCGCAGCGAAGAGTCAAATGTTCAATCGTGGTAACATAATAACTTGACACGAAGCAACGAGTCTGAAGTTTTTACTGGTCTTATGCTGGCGCTGATATGAATGATTTGGAGGGTAACATGCGATCAAATTGAGTAATCGCCAAGTCTACAGACTGTTTGCGAAGACGCCAGCTCAACCTAGTTGAGGGCGTTTTGCTCGACCGACTTGCAGACAATTCAAGATATGAGAGCTTTAAACTTCCGTATAACAAACAGGGTGACCGTAACATGAACACCTCCAATTGTAGGTGCAAGTGCTGAGGTGAGTGACACTACTTTTGTTTGAAATTTCGCTCACAAGAGTTTTCAATGACAAATGAAAATACAGCCGGATAAATGGTTATTAGAGTATCACATAAGGTGTATGGAGCTATATAGCAAACAATACTCTAAGGTGGTACGTAAGGATTCATGATGTATCCGCCTTGGCCGTCTGGAACCCAATTATCGTAGTATGGACCTCCAGCTTGATAGTTGTTCGTACCGATCAGTGTAGGAGCGCCTGCATTGATGCCGAATTGTGGGTTACCTCCGTTTGCTGGAGGTGCCTGGTATCCTATTTCGTAACATTAACATGTATCCGAGGAAGTAATGTAGATGACGACGCGTGATGGGATACAGAGTGTGTGGGTATCTATGGTATGCCATAGTCTGGAACGAACTGCGTAACAAGAAAAGAAGGCAGGAGAGGCAGAAACTTACCCGCGGGGTTGAAGAGGTAGGAGAGTCCACCATATTGCTGAGCGTCGACGAGACCTTCACGCCGTAGTCGCTCACCAAATCGTTGTAGTGCGTTGCCGAACGGGAGCTGCGCACCAGCAGGTGGGTTGGCAGGTTGAGCTGGGGCGTAAGGCACGGGTGTCAACTGCGTGGGGGGCCTTGGTCCTGTGTGAATTGCGTGATTATTTGGCACGCCGTAGCCAATATAGAAAAGTTGGCCTGGTGGACAAGTTATCAAAGCTGATCGAGTATTAACCTGTCCAGGAATGTTTCGATTCCCAGCTGAATTATCGACGCGTAGTGCCCTAGGATGGCCACCACTCCGATGATTTGTAGTCTGACCATGGTAGATGCGAATACTCGGTGTTCCGATGTAGACCTTCAAGTCGTCAGTTTTGTCCTGCTCTGACATAGCTACTCAATGCAGTGACATACCTCTCCAGTATTGCGGTCTTGCAACCATAAATTCGGGTTAGTCGGATCAAAGTGGATATGGAACATGACCCATCGGTCAGTACCTGGCGTGCCTGAATCGCGGTATCGGTCGAGATTGTCACTAGTCTCTTCTGCCTGCGTTGGAGCAACGCCAGGATTACGGCCAACCTACAAGAGCGCGGGGGCCAGTTAGTTACATGTCCAACGGTAGACTTTATACTTTTGCTAGAAGCTAGTCAACATACCCAATAGGCGAGCTCGAGGATTGGACCAGGAGGATGGCCTTGCGTGTTTCGGCCCCCCATGTACTGGTATCGTGCATAATGCAAGGTAAGGTGCCCATCTTCAATGCCCTGCAAAATAAGGCGAGTGTTGGGCATCCTTGCAGTTGTCGCCCCATAGAAGGGAGTGACGTGCCGGCGATCGATCATCGCAGTTTCATTGTCCAAAGATGACTAGTTGATAATATCAGCAACAATTACAATGGCCAAAGATATGGATGGTTGGGCTGCATATACTGCCCTACTTACAAGCAACTCGGTACCTGATAGATCCCGCTTGCGAGTTGCGCCTCTTTCAATCTCACAGACCAGGGGAGCCGCAGCTTGATACTCTCTCATACCAGCGCCAGCAGACTGTGCGTCCAAAAGGACATCGGTCATCATAGCAGTCGGATCCCAATTCGTGAGCTCGCGTTGTCTGAGCAAGCTCAGGTAGAGGAGTCTAGAGTTAATAACGTTTGCTACTAATGTGTTCTATGCATTGATGATGGCGGGGGAATTCATGGCAATGATAGGGTTGACGATGAGGGACGACATCTATTGAGCAAGACGGAGGAAGTTGTTGTTGGCGGAGCACTTCTGTCGGGAGGTTAAGGAGCGCTTCAACGTAGGGTCACCGTGAAAGTAGTCCAAGTGCCCGCTGGTGTTGGGATATGTTGGGTCTTTTATGTAAGCCTTCACCAGAGCGACGAAATCTGTATATTGGTTCTGTGGAGGCTGTCAGTAGCTGTAAATTGTTTTGTATGATGAAGGAAGCAGTTACTTACGTTGCTAGTCGTAGGCTCTCTTGGTTCCAGTTTCTTGGGTGGCTCGCCCTTACAATAATACGCACCCTAATCCAATCCGCCACCGTTTTCGCATTTGGATAGATGTTGCATTGAGAGACGCACAGTGTCTTTGGGGCACGAGGTCTTGCACTTCTTATTTCCCTTCACTCGTCCTGTAGCTTGAGTGTACCACTTGTAGTTAGTAAATGCTGCTGGTGCCTTAGATCCCTTGCAATAGTAGCTTCGTGCTCCTGTAGCGCACGTGGGCTGACCGCCTGCAGCATTACTTGAAGCGACGATGAAGGTTGGGTAGTCCGAGGGACAATCTGCATGGCCTCCTGCCTTTGAGTATATGGCGTCGCCACCTACCTATTTGCATTGTGCGTAGGCATGTGTTGATCCAGTCTCAGTGCAGTATGCGCTCTGATAGCTAAAATTATACGCGGTTTCGATTGTACCAACTTCGGCCTACGAAGATTTGTCAGCCTGCAGACATCTATGATAAAAATGAAAATGTTACGTTACCTCTCCTTCTAAACAGCCAGGCCTATATATTCTGCTGTTACGATGACCGCGCTAAGTACACGTGGGCATTGAGTTGTCTGCGGGATAGCATAACTGATGAGGAGTGCCTACACCGAGGCATTTATTGTCATCGACTATAGTCTGCGACGTCCCGCCTCTCATGACGTTCTTGAATCCTGAAGGGTAACTCTCTCCACAATTCGTCTATTATCGCGTTAGCTGATAACTTGATGAGCCCAAAGTATAGTCAATGACCTACCTATCGGCAAAGAGAGATTGGTTTAGGGGGTTCTGTGGCCGCGGGCTGCGCCTCAATCTTAGGTAGGTCTGCGACCTCCTTACCTATCCCTTTGAGCAACGCCCTGGTATGGGTACTATTTTTGTCGTCGTGAGATACTGCCTATACTATGATATTGGTTATGCATTGCTTCTTCAGTGAATTACCCTTTAATTTCCATGTATCTGCGTCATCAAAAGACACCTACTGGGATCCCCAGTTAATGGTTTTGATAGCTTCCTTCTCCTATAAAGAAGTCGTTAGCTTGGTGCATTACCCTTTCTAACTGTGAACTTACATGTAGCTTGGGTTTCAGGTTATTTTTCTTGATGATGTCCTGAATCTCGGGGTTGAGAAGTACACCGATAGTGTTTGAGCACTTTCCTGTATTGCCTCTAGATGCTACCGTGCATCCTGGTGACGAGTATGAGGGATTAGTGAGAGTGAAGCTACGTCCATAGAAGCCTATGCCGTAAACTACTTTGTTCGGATTAATGTCGTTTCGCTAGAGGAGGTTAAGCGCTCTATTGATCTCAGTCATGTTTGTATGAGCGTTGACGAAAGGCCCGGTGTGCTTGTTACCGATATCCTATGCTCCGTGTAAGTCGTAAAGCATGATCTACCTCTGCGTCAGGATTCTTAACTTGTTTGCTGGTGACAGAGCCGAACTCACATTGAACTAGTCTACATGTTTCTCCAGGTGCGTGATGTTAAAATGCTGCAGATACCAATAACTTGTAGGCAAGGTTAGACTCAAGCCTTTATTGCCTAAGCTAGTTTTGAGTGAGTCTATCTAGGCGGTGAAACTCAAGTAATCGTAAGTGTTTCTGTTGCGGTCTTCTGTAACTGGGTATTCCCTAGCATCAATAGTTAGACAATCCTTCACGATACTACAATGCTGTGCGGCTCGAGAACGAAGAGTAGTGGAATGCAATTCCTTGTGACTTACTAAGAACGAATTAGCTTTAAGATCGTCTTATGTGTAGCGCTATACTCACCCAATCAATATCAACACCGTCGAAGCTATATGTATTCATTATGGAGAGGAGCGACTTTGTAAATGCCTGCTGACGGGGCTTCGAAGCCGCTAGAATAGAGAACGTCTTTGCGGTAGGTTGATCCGCGTCGCTGAAGGTCCAACCACCAATGGCAATCCAGATCTTGAGATTAGGTTGAAGGATCTTCAAAGTCCCAATTCGCTTCATTAGATCCTCGGCACCCGAGTCTGTTGCTTCGACCTCGAAGGTTTTTGGGTTGATAGTTGCGAACGCGAAACTGTTTGACTGCATTAGTATTCATTAGGACGCACCTCCTGGTTGGGGCAACTGACTTGATGTGCGTATAGAGGCTATAAGGAATCTCTTCTGGAAGAAGGCCGTTGCAGGACCTCTCTGTTAGACTCCATGACTTATAGTAGCCAATAACTTTGTCTATGCCTTTGCTGGAGCTGCAAGATGGTCGTTCGACCTCTTTGTCGCCACAGAAATCTTTGGTGGTGCTATAAAAGCCGAACCTTGCATCTATTAGTATAATATGGCTCCAAGCATCTCTCTCGTACATACTTGGAACAGTAAACGTTGAGTGGGTATTTATTATCTTTAGACTACTCTATTCCCTAACCCGGATTGCATGGTGATTTACGGTTATAGTCTGCAACGCAGATATCTGCTGCACATGATTCCGGTCTATACCTATAATATCCCTCCTTGCCTGTGCTTTATTAGCATGTATGTATATAGACTACGTCCTGGGTTGGAGGCGACGTACTATAGCACTCCTCGGGACATCGATTTGTTGCGCTGTAGTCCTGTGCAAAAGACCAAGTTACGAGAAGAAAAGAAATAAGCTATGTAAGGAGTGTAGGAGACAGCCTTAAAACTATTGTTGCGAAGCTTTCTCAAGTTAATCTAGAGCTGGATCAACGATATAGACTTTGGTATACGTCGTGAATGAGCGAAGTAATGTAGTAAGTCTTTTATCGACCGAGACCTAGCGTTACTATGCTACGCTGGCGCATAGTCATGTTTAGAGCTGTCGCACACTTTCTAAATCTAGTATCATTCTCGCTCGACCGACTACACCCTATTTTGAGCTTAGTCCGTAGCGGCTTATCGGATATTGTCTTGTACGTGCTCGCTTAGGAGTATGCGACATATAGTGGATCACTTCTTGGGCGTGATCTTTTTTCTCTGATCGCTACTAAATATCTAGGAGTTTGGATAGGGCTAGATGTGCCTGGGCTATGGTATTGTATTCTTATCCTAGCTATATAGAGTACATACTCCTGACCCTGCATATCTCGTGCGGCCCGCACCTATGAATGATGTGGGCTAGGGCACTATTAGACTACGGTACAGTTTACCCGCCTTATAAACATCAAAAATTTCTTCTATAACGTACTGATCAAGGTAACTCAGTCAGGCAGACTTCATTCCCTGGGGCAGGTGCCAAGACATTCTCGCTTGTTGTGCATGGGTGCGTCTGCTGTGCCGCAATATGGATTTTTGCTATTCGGCCCTATTTCCTGAAATGATAGTGGATACGGTGTATAGATATCTCAACTAGCTGCTGACTTAGGGTGTAGATTCTCGCCGGTATCAACTTGGTGAGCTGGGATGTCAAGACTTGATTAATAGTCTCGTGTGGTTGTGTGGAAGCTGTTCATTGTGAATAATCTTTCTACGACACAACACTGCTTTCTGTAGTGGTAAGTGTTCCCTCTCAAACTTCGAACTAGTCCTGCTGTCTTAGCACCATGTCGTTTAGAACTCTGTTCTTTATTCTATTACTTAGCGTCTTGTTCGCTAATATACACGCACATGAACGACATAGACATGCTTATTCTGCTAGACACTATGCTCTATCTGCGCGTGCTGTCTTTGGAGGTTTCCTAATTGTCGAACTAGGCTCTCTTGAAGGTCTTGGTCTCGGCGAGACTTGCGAACGAATACTCTACCAACCACTGAAGTGTGATAACTATACCGCCTCGTTTTCTACTCTAAGATATCGTCGTAGTCTTGGCGACAAGGATTTGTCTGCTTTGGTGTGCGATAACTCTTGCTCTGGAGCCTTGAGGATATTCAGCCGACAAGTGAACTCAGCTTGTACAGCGAAGAAGGAAATTTATGCTGGATATCCTGTTGCAGCTTTGATTGATACTATCTGGGGAGGATGGAATGAGACATGCTTGATGGACACAAGCAAGTCTAGGTACTGCAACGGTAAGCAAGCTTCAGCCCAAGCTGAAGACCGAGTACAGCTAACATCTCCAGACATAATCGAATCTTGGGAGCAGGTTGACGAGCTTGCAGACATGGCAAAAGAAAATCTCTGCTCTTACTGCTATACTTAGAAGCTGGCGACGATGCAGGCCAATAAATACGGGTCTATGCACCTGGAGGCTACTAAGAGACGTATGATTACGTGGTGAAGAGCAGGTATATCCGTTCGCGATGAATAGTTCGGAGAGGCTAACGAGTCCTTAGCTTGCAACTTACCATCCTCTACACCTACTAAGCCGAACGATGGTTTCAACATGCCAGCCCCAAGTGCACCTTCTTGCGCTTCGCAGTCATACGAAACGGTGAATGGCGATACCTGTGACAGCATTACCAAGTCGAAACTTGTGTTATCAACTAGTCTCTATGCACTCAACCCTATGCTTTTCGACTGCTTAAATATTCCAGCCGGCACAAAAGTTTGCTTGCTACTATTATGTGAGAAGGTATGTGATCATCACACAGAGAAAGCGAGAGACCTATTAACTCGTGTTAGCTCTACGAGGTACAGAAGTCTGACTCGTGTCCGGATGTTGCTGTGGAGAACTAGGTCTCCTGGCAGGACATTGTTCTCTGGAACGAGTTGATTGATCTATATTGCTCAAATCTTGATCAAACGGATCCAAACTTTGGAAAGACTATCTGTATATCTCTACTAGGTGGAACCTTCACTAACCCACCTGCCAACGGAACTGGTGGTAATACTGGTGGTCATGGTGGCTCTGGCGATGGATACTCCGATAACCAGGCCACACTTCCCTCGGGCGCAACCCTGGTACCTGGTACGACGACTTGATGTGGAGAATATTACACGACAAAGGCTGGTGATACTTGTGAGGCCATTCTTCGTGACTTCAACACACCAGGAGATCTATTCATTGCAGTCAATCCGTCTCTCAGAAACATGCAAGGCTGCTTATAGAGGATCGCCGCGACTCCAGGCCGAATATATTGCATCCATCCTAACAGGGACTGGAACGCAGGTAAGCTGCTTACTGATATGAATTACTCCGCCCATGAAAGACTTGGCTGATTACTCTAGCCTAAGCCACGCCTTCTTCGGTTTGAACATGATTCCGACAAAGCGCTCGAGCTCTATAGATGGCTTGATGATCTATTAAGCCTTAGAAAGCATGAGAAAACTTATGGTCTAGAAGAACTTCTCTTAATATTAATTCATTGAGCTTATATATCAATTGTTATTTACTTCTTTGTATTGTTCTTGCGAAAAATTGCCGTGTGATCCGAATAAGAATGGTTCTGTATAAGACTGCTGGATCTTTCAAATATAAGTAGATGCTTATGCTTCGAAATGCACGGTAATACTGTTTGAGTCTGGTTAGTAGTTAAAAGCTCGATGAAATTTAGAATAAGAGTCTTTATACAAACTCTATAGCACTTTTACTTCATATACAAAATTGTGAAGACCAATGATCTATTAGGGTATTCTTGGAAAGATTTAGTGCTACGAGACGATGGTTATGATGATACATTAACTCGTAGTAGTCTATATTGATTGTCTCATTGGCTTGTAAGTCTAAGACGACTACCATCGGCGCGTAATAGGGGATCCAGTACATGGACAAATCGAGGAACAGGAATTATCAAGGTTGTTCCATTGTTAGCTTAGATAATGAATTGACTATAGGAACGCTTTTACGACGACACGATGTCTGACATTATTGATAGATGGCATTGATGGTAAATAAATCATGTTCTAATTATATAACAACGAAGAAGATTGTAGTATAAAGGAAAAACATTATCTAGACTCCTACGTAGACATATACATCCTGATACAATGTATCGTAGAAGTTACTGTCTAGTGTCGCTCCTAACCTCTCCAAATCGTCTTGTTAGCTCAATATATACAATCGAAATCAAAGTTGCAGCCTATATACGAGGGGAACTGTTAGACGCCAATGCAGACCCAGATAGCTGCCTGCAGTCCCTTGTATTCTCCGCCGGCGTTTACGGCCGGATTCTACTTATAAAAGTCATCCGACTGAATGTTGTTTGAGTTACTGATAGCTTAGCAACCGTCTCCTGAGACTACCTTGTAGAACTTCTTGCAATTGGAGACTATGCCTGACTGAATTGGTGTAGGTGTAACGATGCTATTGCTTGTGGTCGTAGTCGTCGGCTTGGTCGTCGTCGTAGGGCTGGGGTTATAGATATACTGGCCCTTGGACAGGTCGAAGCGACATAGTGGTGGTATAACATAGCTCGAAGTTTGGGGTTTTTGTGTGGTGATGAGTGTGGTTTTGCTGCTGCTGACTGGGAAGCTAATGATGGAGACACAAACGTAGTTCTCAGGCTAAAGTTTGCCGCACGTTGTCCTAATAGCTGGATTCCATGCATAAAACTGATCAAGCGTGATGCTATATTTCTCGGTAATGTTGTAATAGGTGTCGTCCTTTACGACCAGGTAGAACTCGTCGCAACTCGAGACCATGCCTGTCTGTATTGGCTTAGGTGTAGCAATTCCATTTGTTGGCGTCGGCGCAGGCGTGGTTTTCGGTGGGGGTGTGCTGGTAGGCTTGGTGGTCGGTGGTAGAGTGGTCACGGGAAAACCGAAGTTCTGCTCAATGCAATACGAATTCCTGGTGACAAGCTTGCACCCAGAACCAAGGGACGGGTTCTGTTGAGTTAGTTTTGAAGTCATTCACATGCTTATGTTAACTTATATATGCATTGAATTGATCGACTGTAATCTATTGGTCTGCAGCAATGGACGTACAGCTTTCTCCACTAGCTACTACATACCAAGCAGAATAATCTTGGATGGTGTCCGCGGCAGCTGTTGTTGGGGGATCGACGATGTATGCCGACGCAAGTGATATGAGGCCCACTATAAGGGTGGCTGTTGACATGATTGCAGACATCTTGTAGATGGTATAACGAATGAAGACAAGCTGGGCCGAACTGTGATGTTTTTCCCTAAGACCAGGTGTGCTTTAATATGACTTGGTCGACTTAAGGCAGACTTGGGCACACTGTTCTAGAAGTAGAACCCACTCTAACTCTGTTGTCTAACGACTGGCACGATACCGCTAGCATGACTGAGCCGTGTAGACTTCTGATGCGGGTCCGACCGCTACTACAATATTGGAGCGCATGAGCACATGCGTAGGGATATTTTCGGAGCATATTAGCCAAGGCCAGAACCCAGCCCATTTCAATGGCCAGTTAGTTGAAGAATGTATGTAAGCGGCACAGTTGACAGAGTTTTTCTCCTGGCTGGCCGTGGCCTTTGCAAAAGAGGTTTAGTTTACTGCGGCGTAGTCGTTATACCTAGATATACAGGGGCTATTTCTCTGCCTAATGCGCATTGGTCCCACCTAATTTCCGTGAGGCGGAACGAACGATCTACGGGAGCCGCATGGTACGATGAAGCAGCATCCCCGCCTGTCCCTGCATGCATGGCTTGAGGATTTAACCAAAATTATCATCGCGTCGGGCTGTGTTATGATATATGATGAATACTTGGCGGGGCGTAAGGCGTTCCGTTGTAACAAGGAGATCGGTCCGGAGAATAGTGGCAAGAAACTAACCGTTCTTGGAAGGCAGCCCCGCGTTCTGGAGGCACATTGAGCCTCATGTCGTTTGTACCAAGCAATCGGTATGCTGACAGCAAAAAGACCTCGGCGCAGAATCTTTCACTTGTGCACTGATTGACAGACAACTCCTCTTGAATATCATGGTCTAGCATGTTCCCCTGGATGTTCATCCTGACAACCATCTAGATCGTCCCACAAGTTGTCTCTAGCGACCTATATGGTCCCTTGAGACGCTTCCAGATGTCAGAACAATTAACCAACGCTTCTGATGACCTATCTCCGCTCGAGAGCAGCGACCTACCCATCCACAAAGCTGCATACAAAGGCGACATCCCATTGCTAGCATCTCTTGTGCCCCTCTGCGAGGACATCGATATCCGAAGTGCCTGCAACTGTACACCATTGCATCTTGCGATTCGAGGCAACCATGGAGACGCCGTTCAACTGCTCCTGTCTGCTGGAGCAGATCCCACGCTCCAGGATACCTTAGACACTGCGATGCAACCACCTTTCGATGCCGTAGATCTTGCTGCTTGGCTAGGTGCTCAGCATGCAATGTCCGCCTTGATTGACGCTGGTCTGGAAATACCAGCCAGTGCATTCGAGAGAAGCGCATCACTGAATCATGTAGAATGCATGCGCATCATGTTGAGCAAGCTACCTGACCAGAGGTTTTCCGATCAACCAAAACTTGATGGTGTAAGGTTAGCATTGGGCCGGGCGGCAATCTGCTGGCATTTGGAAGCAGTAGAATTTATTCTCACCCAAGTGCGCGGATTTCCAGACGAAACTAAGCCTGAAGATCGAACTGCCCTAGGTATTGGCGTTGCCCTTGCCGTTGACCTAGAATATATCTGCGTCGATGATTGTCGTTGGAGCACCATAGCAAACCCCAAACGGTTGCCGATTATACTGGAAAAGCTAGTAGCATCTGGTGCTGATGTGAATGCCGAACATCCTGCAACTGGGAATAGTGGTTTTTGGACAGTTGTTGAAGATCAAGACCTCACGCGATTCTTTCTGGGACATGGCTTGCGCCAAGAAAGCCAGACCAAGGGAGGTCATACTCCCATATTTGGTATCGTTTATATCGTCAACACTGAGCCTACCCTCTTGGAGGCCTTTATAGCCGCTGGAGCAGATGTCAACCATAAAGATCGAGCGCTTCGAACACCTTTACACTATACCGCGAACCGAGCTCTTGCCGAAATACTTTACCAGTATGGCGCGGATCTTTCTGCGAAGGATAAGTATGGCTTGACGCCGCTTCACTCGGCTTGCAAGAACGGACGTCTGGATGTCATTCGATACCTGATATCGATGGGCGCGGCAATCGATGAGCCTGCCTCATGTGGATACACACCGCTACTTTACAGTCTTAGCAATGAAGAGGACGATTTCGAAGATTGCTCTTTCCCACTCCACCCTTCGGCAGAACAATGCCCAAGCATTGAAGTCACACGAATACTACTGGCACATGGAGCGAATGTTCATGCAGCTACAGCCAGTGGCCAGACAGCACTGCACGGTGCTGCCCGTATCGGTGACATTGAGCTTGTTCGTTCTCTTGTCGATGTTGGTGCAAATTTTCGAGCTGGAAACGCAAAGGGCGAAACAACCCTTCACGTCGCAGCACGTACAGCCAGCGTCCAGACCGTGCAGTATCTCATGGAGGAAGGCGCGGACGTTCATGCCGTAACTTCATCTGGCCAATCTGTAATGCATGCAGCGTGCTCTTCGGGTACTATAACAACATTGCCTGCCATCACCATCATCTTGGAAATGCTACTCGAAGCAGGAGTCGATGTTAATGCCAAGGACATCACAGGCGCAACACTATTACATGTTCTGTACAACCAGTGCTACAGATCCCGCTTGTGTGATACAAAGGCCCTCAACATGCTTCTACGAAGAGGCGCCGATAAAATGGCCGAAGACAAGGAAGGTGAGAGCGTCAATGATCTCGTTGAGAAGGACGACATTTGGACTTGGGATGAAGAAGGGCTGCTGGAGAGGACTAAAATCTCTACTGGGTATGGGACCTGGCGCGGTGTTAGGGGCCGAGGAAGTTGGATAAGAGGCCGTGGTGGTACGAGGGGTCACTGATCTGGGAAGATCAGATTCGACGAAGGGACAGTTGGAACAATGAGCGCCGATCGAGGTCTGATTTAACACGTGAGAATGATACAGCACCCATGTATGGGAAGATGACACGGCATCAGGGATGGTCTACTGTGCTGGGTGAGGGGAGCAGGAATCAAATCTCACATTAATGACCATTTTCGGTAAGTGCGGAATTGCGCGCATACATAGCATTTCGACACCAGTTGCCCATACAAGAGACAGACTTGTTATCTGCCACGTGAATGCTAATGTCCATGTCATGTCTTACAGAACGATATCCTATGACAGCTTCTGCATTAAAAAGAAAGTATTATGTCTAGACATAGAACGCCCTTGTGCTTCGGATGCGAAGTACATGCTCCCTGTAGCTACATTGACCTTCATTAATTGGTCAAGAGACTATCAACATCTTGATACCAGTATTTCTCCATGCCATGTCTTGGATGAAGAGGAGGCTATCTTACAGGCCGCGTGCGAACCGTCCAACCCCACGTTGACATTGTCGGCGCAATCATGAGTGATTGGTCTTTTCAATAAAGCCGCCGACTGTTCCGAAGTATAAGAGCTGCCAACGCGATTGCCGAATGTGATTGTCTCTTCCTACCTCGTCACACTTTTCTCGAAACTCTGATCGCACCATGGCAATTCATCCTTTCAAAACCCTCAGCGTCGAGGAGACGCGTACGGCGCGCGATGTCGTCTTGTCATTACACCCAAATGTCGTCGTCGACTTTCGGGAAATCTACCTGCAGGAGCCGGAGAAAGAGCTCATGAAGCAATACCTTGACCTAACCTAACCAATATGAGGCGGCGACGGACGCGTTTGTCGCGCTCAAAGTAGGTTTGTATTACGAATTTAGTCTAACGTGGTTCACCATCGAGCGCCCCACCCCATCGAGCGCCCCACTAAACACCAGCGCGACGCCTACGCAGTAACGTAGTGCAACACCACAACAAATTACTGTATTGTACGCGATAGAATAGTATTAATTAGAAGCATCGCTATCATCTGCGTCCTCTATTTCTGCCTTGCAGGTGCGGGAGTTGTGTCTAATCTCGCTGCAACGGCCGCAGCGCCTCTCTGCGCGCACCCTCTTCGCAGGCGTCTCGCCGCCCTCACAACCACCACCCTCCTTTTTAGTAATTAGGTTAGATACCTCACCAACTATTAGAGTCTCCTCTACGCGTATATACCGCCTTTTACGGGTCTTGCGCTTTATAAGTATGTTAACAGCGTCTCGCAGGTAGCCTATTTCCTCCTACACTAATACTATATTATAAGCTATCTACTAAGCGCCTTTACTTAGCTACTTAACCTAGAGATCTAATAAACTTACTAGAGACCCTTAATAGTTTTATATATAATTTTAGATTAGCGTTAACTACGCCTCTATCTCGTAGGCGTTATATAGTATTTTCGCCTCCTAGTTAATAGTACCTAGTATAGGTAGCATTAGTATATATAGCTATATATCTAGCTTTAATAGTACTATATTAGAGTTATATAGGACTAGCCTAGTACCTTAAAACCCTACGCAGATATTCTCTACTATAAATATCTTCTTAAAAGTAGATTTAAAGGCTAGTAGAAAGGTATCTTTATTAATATAGTAGATATAGCTATATACTAAGAGTAATATCCTTTTACTATAGTAGTACTTTAATAGTAAGTAGTAGACGACGTTAAGTAGTTATAGTAGGTATAATAAGTAAGATAGTATAAAGAGAGTAATAATCTTATTCTCCCTATAGTACTCCTAGAACTCTACTAAGTAGTAGCTCTCGTAGCTATTAATAATAAGTAGCCTATACGCCCTAGTAGAGGATACCTTTATATAGGCGTTAAAGTACTTAAGCTATACTAGTATAAGGTTATTATTAATCTAGCTAGTAGGAGAGATACTAATAACCTAGTTATAAGGTAGATTAGTATACTAGGTAGAGATAAGGACCTTACCTATAAAGATAAGAAAGGGTAGGATAATACGCCCTATTATAGTAATACCTTATACTAAGGTAACCTACTTATAATTACTAGGCTATAGTTTCTTCTATTTTCTAGGTTTATCTAAGCCTATAACTATAAGCTAAGAGGTTATCTTACTTATTATAAAGTTAGACTTATTAAAATTCTATATATCCTTATCTATAATACTATACTTCTCCTTTATTAACTAAACTAGTATAAACTATAAGTAGATAATTACTAGGTCCTTATAGATAGCTTACTAGTAATTATATAGATAGCTCTAGCGCGTATATAGCTTAGGCGTACGCTTAATAAACCTATTAACCTAGTTCTTACCTATAGGGTTCCTACTATACTCTCTTAGTAGTCTATTAGCTATATCTTATATATTAGCCTTTAAGAGTAGTATACCTTATAGAGATTTATTAAGTATATACTATATAATTACCTCCTCCTCTAGTTTTATTAAGTACTTTAAGTTTAGCTTATAGTTACGTTAGTAGTATATTACGTCGCGTTATTACTATATTATCCTCTAAGGAACCTTATAGACTAGCTTAGCGCGTTATAGGCTTTAAATTTAATTACTTTAGATATTATAGATAGTAAGCTATATATTAGCTTTAGTATAGGGTCTTAGAGCTTAGTAGTATTAAGATATTACGTATTATCGCTATATAGGCATCGCGCTAGTATTTAGTAGGGCGCTTAGTAGAGTAGGGCGCTCGATAGTAAACTATATTATATAGAGATATATCTTAGTATAGATCTATATAGTCTATTATATAACTCTAACCTCTAAAGATATAGAATATTTATAGCTAGAATAATTTTTTTTTATATAAAGTCTACTTATATTACTATATTCTTTCTAGAGAAACTTTTAGATCTTACTTAATATATTCTATTATAGAGTAGATTAAAAAAGCTTAGTAGCCTTAACTTATATTACAACTCTTTAATTTCATTACTATTAAATAGGGAGCCTATATACGTTATACTAGTATCTAATTTAGAAGATACCTCTATATCTTTTTTATATATTCGCGCGTTATACCTAGTCCTACTATAGTTCCTATAGTACTATAGAGCTAGTTAGGCTAGTTCTTAATTACTACTACTATAAACCTTCTTAGATCGCTAAGGCGCTATAGATACCTTAGTAGCTACCTATACTATAGTAGTCCTATACTCTATAGTACCGCCCTACTAGATCTACTTATACTTACGCGATTTTTACTTAATTATCTCTACTAATTATTCTTTAAGCTTATAGATCTATATAGCTTAAAGCGCGTTTTAGTATAGTATTAGTTTACTACCCTTTATAAGCTAGGAGAAGCTAGCCTACGCTATTACTAGTAACTAAGTAAAGGAATTACGTACTAGCTTTAATTAAGATCTAAACCTATAGGTATTACTTAGAGTCTTTAACTACTATAGTATTTCTAGGAAAGAGACTACTAGTAGGGTATATAGCTATACTTTAAGGTAATCTAATATAACCTACGCGTTAATAGAGATTAGCTCTACTACCTTAAAGGCCTTTTAATAGTTCTACTCTATAAATATATTAAAAAATATATCTTTAAAGGTAAGTAGGAAGCCTTTCTTATTAATATAGAAGACGCGTTAGTATACTAAGTCTCTAATATACTAGGAGTACTTATACTTTAGTAGTAAGAAGTAGACTATATTAAGCGGCTAGAGGATATACAACGAATAGACTAGTATATAGAGGGTTAGGATTTTACGCTTAAGGTAGTAGTCCTTAAAATCCTAATTAAGGTAGCTCTTATAGCTATCTAAAATAAGTAGCTAGTATACCTCTATCTAGCGCATCTTTATATACTTATTAAAGTACTTTAACTACTATAGGCTAAGCTTATTTATTATCTAGCTATTCTTAGAGACTATAATAACCTAGTTATAAGGTAGGTTATCCTCCTTATACTAGGCGGAGAGGTAATACTTACCCTAGAAGATAATAAAGAGTAGGATTAACTAGCCTATCGCGTTAATCTCTTAGATTACTATAGTCTACTTATAATTACCCTACTAAATACTCTTTAACTATTCTTAATACTTAGAGCTAGTAACTACTACTCTAGTTAATATTATACCTATTATAAAGCTAGCTTTATTAAAGTTATACGTATTATTATTAAGGATACTATACTTAGCCTTTATATTCTCTATAAGCTAAAATTAGCCTTATATAACCTTAGGATCCTTATAGAGGACTTACTTATAGTTATACTTATAATTAAATTTAATCTTAAGCTTAGAGTAATATTTAATAAAGGTTATAGCCTACTTCTAGCTAATAGGATTATAGTAGCGCTTAGCTAGTAAAGAATTAGCTATATCCTTTATAGTAGTAAGCTAGGGTAGAAATCCTTATAGATTAAGGTCGAGGGTATACTAGATAATTATATCCTCCTCTATCTTAAGTAGAATCGTTAAGTTAGGTATATAATTACGTTAAAAAGGTATTCTATATTATCGATTACCTAGTATTACTTAAAAGATATTATAGATTACTATAGGGTATCTTAGGGATAGTATCGCGTCGCGTTTAATAGCCTTAAGAGTAAGCTTTAATTAAGCTTCTTTTAAAGCTAGTAGGTTATATTATTATTAGCTTATCGTAAATATACTATATATAGTCGTAGTTTTAGTAGGGTCTTAGTATAGGTAGCTAACTTACCTATCTAGCTAGCTCGCCTATTACCTACATTATCTATATTCCTATTATTATAATAAGAGTATATATTTATATAATATACCTTATAGGCAAGTCGCCTACCCGAGCGAGTTACCTACTTTTACTAAGCCCCTACTAAACTCTACCTTCCTATATAATACCTTAATAATAATACTAGATAGAACCCTCTAATGAATATTAGATATAAAATACTATTAAGGCTCTTAAATAAGATATAATACTCTCTTAATAACGCGCTATAGCTATCTATAACGTTCCCTAAAAGATACTAAGTAATTAACTTACTAGACTTCCTCTACGCATAGATTATACGCCTAACTTAATAAATCTAATAAAGCTTAAGGAGGATATAATTATTAAGTATATACTTAAGCTAGTCGTGTAAGGATTCCCTCCTAGGCTTATAGCTATAGCTAATATAGCTAATTCCTTACGTATAGAGTATAATATAGGCTATATTAGCTTAAACTAGTCTAGAATATTCGTTAAGTACCGCTCTAAGCTTATAATAAAGTTTAATCGTAAGTATAACTATAAGAGAGCTCTCTATAAGGATCTAGAGGTTATATAAGGCTAGTTTAGCCTAGTAGCTAATATTAAAGCTAAGTATAGTATCTAGGATAAAGATATATATAACTTTAACGAGTTAGGCTTTATAATAGGCTAGATATTAACTAGAGTAGTTATTATAGCTTTAGAGAGATAAGGATAGCTAAAGGTAGTATAGTAGGGTAATAAGGAGTAGATAATAGTTATCTAGGGTATTAACGCGATAGGGTAGGCTATTCTACCCTTTATTATCTTTAGGGGCCGCTATTACCTCTCTATCTAGTATAAGGAGGATACTATACCCTATAATTAGGTTATTATAGTCTCTAAGAATAGCTAGATAATAAATAAGCTTAGGCTATAGTAGTTAAAGTACTTTAATAAGTATATAAAGAAGAGGGTAGTTAGTACCTACTAACTACTTACAGAGGGGTGCAACGAAAAAGAAGTAATTGATTTTTTAACCTTTTTAAAAGTATTATAACTTATTTAATATAAGAGTTATAACTATAAAAAATAGATATTTAGAAAGAGAAAAACTCGACCTTTTAGGTTATATAAAAATCTATAGCTTAGTAAGCGTATCTTAGCTATAGTAGCTCACTGAAATCGGGGTATCTTTTTAAGCCGTATTTAAAGGCTTACAACTTTTTATTTTAAGTATCTTTTTTCCTATATTTTATATATATTAGTTATCTATATAAAATCTATTATATATTAGGTTTATAGATATATTGTATTACTATATAAATATTTATAAAGAAACTCGGTTTTTTTAGAGTTTAGTTAATAAATATATATTAGAGAAGACTAATACTTAGTCTAATAGCCCTTAGCTATTTTAACGGCCTCCTACCTTCTAGGTAAGGATAGTATACAATTATCTATAGCCTGCTAGCTTATAGCGTTCCACTCTTCTATTATAGTAAGCTTAAAAGCTTCTATACTCTTTAAATTAATCCCTATACCTAAACTCTTTCTAGGGCGTTTATTTAGCCTATCTTTAAGTAAACTCCATACATTTTCAATTGGATTTAAATCTGGGCTATAGGCGGGGTGAGGATAGAGCTTAACTCTATTTCTTTTAAACCAACTCTTAACAGCGTTAGTTTTATAGATTTTATAGTTATCTTGTTGAAATCTCCATCCTAAATAGATAATTAATATATAAACTAGAAATATAACTAATATATATATATATATATATAGTTATATATATAGATAGATAAAGGAGTAAAAAGAGATAGTAATACTAACCGCGTTTTATATACTTTTTAACTACCGGATTTAGTACCTCTCTTATATATCTTCTATTATCGAAAGTTGAAGTCTTTATAGGGTCCCTTATAAAGATTAATTGAGATCGTCCTCCTATCCAAATAGATCCCTAAACTGAGATAGTTATATCTCTAGCTATAACTTAGTTAGTATTATAGTTATAAAAAACTAAATAAATTGAAAAATTTGTTATAAAAAATAGAATAAAATAGCCCACTAGGAATTATTTTAAACTTACTTTTATTAGTGGTAGAGACTAATTGGCGTCCGGCCTTTATTTTTCCAACTTTTCTATATACTCTTGTCTAGCTCCGTGCCCTCTTTGTATAGAGCTTTCATCTGAAAATATAATCTTATTTAGATTAAATCCCTTTTTTCTACTAACTGTAATTGCTCTTTAGCGTACTTAAGCCTTAATTTAGCTGATTTAGCCGAAATTATCGCCTTTTTAGTAGCTATATTAGTAGTAACTCCTCCTCTTTTAAAAAGTATTGTAACTTTCTTATACTAATACTAAAATTATTTTCTAGTATTAATCTCTTATTTATCTTCTTAGGGCTTCGAATTATATCTCTTATAATAATTCTTTTTTCTCTTTTAGAAACCTTAGTAGCTCTTTTATTATAACTTTTTATATCTTCTACTTTTATAGCTTTTTTCTTCTTAATTCTATCAATAGTATTATATATTACTTTAATATCTTTTTTTAAGATAGTAGCTATCTTATTAGGGGCGGTATTAGCTTCTAATAGAAGCTGGACGTTAGATTCGAGTTTCGAGAGATTTGGTACCATTTTAAAGGATTTAGATGAGTAAAAGTAAAAATTCAAAAAGATATTAATTTATAAGCCCTAGACTAGTATTTTAGTAATTGATTACGTAAGCTAACTATTAATCTATTTTTTTAATTTTTTCCTCTAATCCTAAAAAATTACTTATATAAATAATCTATACTATAAATTTAATTATATAATCTTTACTAACTAAATTAGGCTTAGTAAAAAAATTAGACTTTTTTAAATACTAATTAAAAAGTTGTACTACTTTAAAATTAAAGGAAAAAAATACCCCTACTTTAACTCTAAATATAATAATATAGATTATATAATATTACTATTTTTTATTAGAAAATAAAAATTTACCTTTTTCTCTATAAAACTAATATTTTATTTTATTTCTAGCTTATATAGTTCTTAGGATATAGTACTTTAAAAAAGATTAAAAAATTAATTACTTCTTTTTATTATACCCCTCTATATATACTTTATTCCTTCTATTTATTACTATATTTTTTTATAGTAAAGGTAGATTTCCCTAAGATTATAAGATAGCCTTTTCTATTCTATAGGTCTATTTAGTATATAGAGTAGAATTTATTCCTAGTTATTTATAGGAAGGCCTTTAAAGAAATAGTACTCTACTTTATTTTTATTAACTTCCTTTACTTTAATATAAGTCTTACTATATACTATATAGTAGGTATAATAGTTAGATAATCTAGGATAGTTCTTTAATACTTCCTCTATATAGGCTTTAAGGAAGGACCTAGTTCCTATATACTCTATAGTATCTTTATCTCTCTAATACTCTCTTATTACTTCTTATAGTTTTACCTAGTCTCCTTCCTTATATAGTTTTATATACTTAATAAACTAATAGATTTTTATAGTATAAAAGTCTAAGAGTACTTAAAGCTTTAAATTAGGTCTATAGCTACTATTCTAAGCCTACTAATTAAACTTATCTAGAAACTTAGTATCTTCTTTTCTATTAAAGAGGAGATCTATTTTACTAAGTTATATCTATACTAATACTTTAGTAGTAGGTAGTACTTCTTCTTATACTTTTAGTTTTCCTTCCTTAGAGCTTTCCTCTTTTCTATCTATATCTACTATTCCTAGAGTAAAAGCTTCTAGTAGTATAACTAATCCTAGGCTATTAGAAATATTAGCTATCTCTAAGATTTCTAAATAAGAGGTTTCTAATATTTTTAGAGTATTACTTTAGTAGCTCTACTATCTAGATAATAGGACTAGAGACTAGATTCCTTTTTTAGATTATAATCTCTAGTATCTACTTTTCGTACCTTTTAAGAGTATTAGTATTTTTCCTTTATAAGTTAGTAGATATTTCTAGGTATCTTACTTACTTCTAGTTCTAGTATTCTAGTTTCTATTCTTAACTAAATAGTTCTAGAGAACCTAGATTCTTAAGTATTCTATACTCTATTATTAGACTAATACTCTATCTTTTATTCCTATAATCTTAACTACTCTTTCCTACTCCTATATAAGCTCCTATATATACCCTTCTTCTAATTAAATAGTTCTTAAGGTATAGTAGGATAATACGAAAAAAAGCCTAAAAAAAGTTATAGTTTTTAACTAGTAATAACTCTATAAATAATTTAGCTAAAAATATAAGTAAATAAGTATTTTAAAGAGAAACTCTAGCTCTTTAATTTAGCTTACTAAGATTTCTAATTACTAAGCAACTAAACGCTAGGATTTAAAGTATTTAGAGGCCTTTTTTTAAGCTAACTTTAGCGTTATATAGTTTTTTATTTATAGTATCTTTTTCTTATATTTTTTAATATTAGTTAGGTATATATAATATTATTAATATATTTTAGTTATATATAATTCTAATTATTAAAAGAGTAGATATTTAGTAAAAGGTAAAAAGTTAAACTTTTAGTAAAAGATTATATTTAATAGTTATAACCTATTACTATTAATACTTAGTAGGATAGCCTTTAGCTAGTATATAGTCCTGCTAACGTTTTTCTATAGATAATATACAATTATCTATAGATTCTTGTTATATAAGCCCTATTCTTCTTTTATCGCCGTTTTAAAGGATTCTACTACTATAGGAGTAGTCCCTAAAGGAAAATTTCCTTTATATTTTTAATTAGTCGATCTTTTAATAAACTCTAAACGTTTTCGATAGGATTTAGATCGGGACTATAGGCTGGATAAGGAAAGAGTTTTACTCTATTTCTCTTAAACCAATTAATAACAGTAGAAGCTTTATAAATTCTACTATTATCTTATTGATAACTCTACCCTAGTATACTAGTTAGCTATTTATAATCTTAGAGTAAAGATATATTAACTAGTTCTTTTATAATAATAGAAAAATAGAGTAAAATAGAGTTCTAGGACTTACCTCTTTTAATATACTTTTTAATGTGCTTATTAAGTACTATACGGATATAGCGAGAAGAATCTAGAGTTTTAGTATTAATTAGGTCCCGAATAAACTCTAGTTCCGATCTTCCTCCTATCTAAATAGCTCCCTATACTTAAATCTTTATTCCTTTACCTAATATAATAGTTAGTAAGTTAGCTATTAAAATATAATTTAGAGGAAAAAAATAGATAAAAAATAGAATATTTAGCCAATTAGGATTTTTTTTAAACTTACTTTTATTAGTTATAGAGACTCTTTCTCTTCCAACTCCTTTTTTACCCCTTTTTCGGTAATATTTAGGCCTAGCTCCTTTCCTAGCCTCTATACCGCTTTTATCTAAAATATAACTCTTTTTATATTAATTTCTTTATTTTTTAGCCTTCTTAGCTACTCTTTACAATAGTTAACTCTTTTTTTAGCGTTTTATTTATTAATTAGGGCTTTTTATTAGCAACGTTAATAGAATAGCCCTCCTCTTTAATAAAACGTTATAAGCCCCTAATAGAGATATTAATATTATTTTTAAATAATAATCTCTTATTAGTCTTCTTAGGACTCCTTATTAAGTCCCTATTTAGTTGTCTTTTTTCTCTTGAATTTAACTTAGTAATCCGCCCTTCTATTACTCGGCTAATAGAGGGCGGATTACTACTTTTTTTTCTAATTCGATTTATAGCGTTTTAATAGATTTATAGTCTTTTTTAAGGATAGTAGTAATAGTAGATAGAGGTATATTAGATAAGTAAAGTAGGTTAACTTCGGATTCGAATTTCAAGAGGTTTATCGACATTTATTAAGGATTTAGAGAAGAGAAAAAAAAAAGAGATTAGAAGTTATTTTATCCTTAATAGACTAATAGATTAGTAATCTATTAGATAAGTTTAGCTTATATAATAAAGTTATTACTTTTTTCTATTTAAAATAACTAAATAAGAAGATAATAAATATACCCTATAAATTAGATTATATAATCTTAACGAACCTATTAAGGACTAGATAATCTAAAAATAGAATTTTATACGCTAATAAAAAAGTTCTATTAAGTTGAATTTTACGAAAAAAAAGACCTCTAAACACTTTAAGTTATAGCTCTAGTTCGCTTAGTAATTAAGAATCCTAGTAAGCTAAAATATAGAACTCGATTTTCTCTTTAAAATTCTTATTTACTTATATTTTTAGCTAAACTATTATAGATATATTACTAGTTAAAAACTATAACTTTTTTTAGGCTTTTTTTTCGTGTCACCCTACTATAGCTTTAGCTTATTTCCCCTACTATACTAACTATAAAGCTATTAGTATATTAGTATTTATATCTAGCTTAACTTTCTTAGTAATCTTATACTTATCTTATTTAGCCTTCTAGCCTCTCTTTATATAGTAGTCTATATACTATATTAATATCTTAGGGTTAAACCTATATCTACTAGTTATAGGTATTCTACTCCTACTTTAGTACCTTCCTTTCTTAATTATCTAAAAATCTAAGCTTATCTATTAAGCTTATCTATAAACTAAAAATCTAAGTATTCTTTTAAATTAGTATTTTATTTCTTACTAGTATATTTCTTCTTTACTTAATAGATCTTTAACTTTCTTTTAAGTATACTCTAGTTACTATCCTAACTACTCGCTAGTAGCGATTATACTATTTATATAGTAAAGGCTTATAACTAAGCCCTATAGACTTTACTATTTATACTATTATATAGAGATAGTAGCCTAGCTAAGCCTTTAGTTATACTAATAGCGTAGGCTAATTAACTATTTCTTAAAGACTAGGTTTTAATAAGATAAGATTATATTCTATACTAAGTATATTCAACTATTCTATACTCCCTATAATATATATATACTTCTACTATTACCCCTTCTACTAAGCTTTTATACTTATTTTATAGAGAGGTTAGAGTACTTTAGTAGTACTTTCGGTACTTATATACTACTAATATACTAAATAAACCTAGATAACTATCTAATAGATAAGCTATTTAAAGAAGCTAAATAAGCTTATATAATAAGCTACTAGAAGATAAGATTATAGACTAAAATACTAGCTAATCTAATAAAATAATAGGTTAATAGATACTTAATTATATATAGGTTTATACCTATAAATTAGATAAATACTACTACTTTATTAAATATAAAGCCTAACTAGAAGTATATAGAGATTAGTAAAGAAATATTATATCTTAAGATACCTATACTATAATACTAGCTAGCTACTTCTTCTAGATACTTATAGTAATTATAGCTAAATATAATCTTAAACTAAAATAGTATAATATAATAAACGCCTTTATCTATACTATAATAGATTAAGAGATCTATATAAAGATACTAAAGGGATACTAGAAGAAGAGAATAATCCTTTAGGTCTAAAAGGCTCTATATAGACTATATATTTTACCTCTACTATAGTAGAAAGAGTTTACTTTAATACTAAAGTCTCTTAGTTTTTAAGTAGTACCCTATACGCTATACTATATAGTAAAAGATAGTATTATTATCTTCTTCTATATAGATAATATTATTATAGCCTATAATAAAAAGAAGACTAAAGAAGTAGAAAAGGTAACTAATCTCCTAAGAGAGAAGTATACTATTACTAGAGAAGTAGATCTCTAATAGTTTCTTAGTATAGAGATTATCTAGAAAAGAGAGTAATACCTTATCTAGCTCCTATAGACTGTATATATTAATAAGATATATTAGCTCGCTAATAAATAAGATATCTACTATAATACTCTAATAGCTACTTCTAAGCTCTAGCCTTATACTAGCTTAGTAATACTATCTAAGATTAATAACTACTAGCGAAAAATTAGCTTACTCCTATTCGCTATAGTAACTACTATACTAGATATAGTATTTATAATATTATAATTAGCTTAATTCCTTATAAACCTAAATACTATATACTAAGAAGCTACTAACTAAGTACTTATATACCTATTAAGTATAAGATAGAGAGTACTCTAACTTAGAGGAGGTAACTTACTTTAAGTATTAGTAATACCTCTTTTACTAATAATACCTAGATAGGAAAGCTTCTAAGAATATATAATTAAACTATTTAATAGTCTTATTATATAGAGAGCTAATAAATAAATACTATTACTACCTTAATAACTAAAGCTAAATTACTAGCTTATCCTAAGTAGCTAAAGAAGCTATCTTTATATTATAATTACTAGATAAGCTAAAGGTTAAACTACTAATAAGCTATATTACTATCTAGTATAATAATACTTTAATAATCTAGCTTATTACTAAAGAACTAGCTAAACTCTAAACTAAACTAAGGTACGTTAATATTTATAACTACTATCTAAGGTAAGAGTTATAGCTAGTTAAATTAAAGTAGTCTATACTCTATTAATAGAGATAACTACTAATAGGTTTACTAAGGTACTCTTAAGAAATAAGTAAAGAGTTTTTAACCTAACTTAGACTAGTAAAGTATAGGAATACTAGATTATATATAAAGTACCTTTTAATAAAATCTAAGCTTACTTAAATAACTTATACTTACCTAATAAGTTCTAGCTTACTAAAGGCTTACTAAGCTAAAGGAGTATATTAGATTTATAGTAATCTAAGGTTAAACTTAGTTATCTACTACTAGATAAAAGTATTATTATAAGACTATCTAAGACTATATCTAAGATTATAGCTAGTATAGCTAGTATAGCTAGTATAGCTAATATAGCTAATATAACTAGTAAAGCTAATATCTAATAGCTTATAGCGTTATAGATAAGCTATATAGAACTAGTACTATCGAATAACTATATTAAGCTAGCTTAACTATATAATAGAGATAAGTAGATCTCTACCCTCTAAACTAAGAGACCTTAATAAGCTCTATAGAGATAGATATATAAACTAGTAGAAAGTATAGTAGATAGAATAGAATAGAATATAAATAGATAATAATTAAGAGCGTTTATAGATAATTAATTATTTATTTACTATATTATTTATTATAGTCTTTTATTACATACCTTATTCCTATACTATATACCTATTAAAACCTATCTTAAATCTAATACTAATAAGATATACGTAATATACTTAGAAGTAAAATAAAGGGTAAAAATAAATTCTATTATAGATAAGGTATACCGGCTTTTTAATCTATATTTAGCTAGATTACTTAGGTTATATATATATCCCTTACCTAGGGGATTTTTTTAGTAGTACTATATACCTAAATTAGTAGCTATTTATAGTACTACCCTATCTATATCGAAGAGTAAATTTTATAGGTATTTAGTTAAAGTTTAGTTTAAACTAGCTATAGAGGGGTGATAGTAAAAAGGAGTAATCGATTTTTTAACCTTTTTTAATAAACTATAACTTTACGATAAGAATAGCTAAAAATATAAGAGTTAGAGATTTTTAAAGAGAAAAACTATATTATTCTTTTTAAAATTTTAGATTCTAATTATTAAGTATATTTAGGAGTTCTATTTCTTTCTAAAGTTAGAGTATTTTTTTCTTCTACTTTAGAGAGCTATTACTTTTTATTTCGAGTATCTTTTTGTAATAAAGTAAAAGATAGAATCCGAACTCTATAATTCTGCTTCCTTAAACGGTATTTATACTACGATACTTTTTTACTATATTTTATATATATAATTTAACTATAGTATAACTATAATATACTAGACTTTTAGCTATATTATACTACTAGTTTATATTATATAGAAACTTCTAGTTTTTACGCGTTTAGGAGTATAGTTATATATTTAACTAAGCTAATACTTAGTTTAATAACCCTTAGCTATCTTTACTACTATATATCGCCGAGGGAGAGATAATATACAGTTATCTATAGCTAACTGGGCTATAGCTAGCTACTCCTCTTTTATAGCCTCTTTAAAGAGCGTTATACTCCTTTCATTAACTCCTATTCCTAAGCTCTTTCTAGGGCGTTTATTTAGCCTATCTTTAAGTATACTCTATATATTTTCAATAGGATTTAGATCTAGGCTATAGGTAGGGTGAGGATAAAGCTTAACTTTATTCCTTTTAAACCAATCCTTAACCGCTTTAGCTTTATAGAGTTTATAGTTATCTTACTAATATTTCCACCCTATATAGATAATTAGTATATAATCTAGAAATATAACTAATATATATATATATATATATATAGTTATCTATATAGATAGATAAAGGAGTAAAAAGAGATAGTAATACTAACCGCGTTTTATATACTTTTTAACTACTAGATTTAGTACCTCTTAGATATACCTTCTATTATCGAAAGGTAAAGTCTTTATAGGATCCCTTATAAAGATTAATTAAGATCGTCCTCCTATCCAAATAGCTCCCTAAACTAAGATAGTTATATCTCTAGCTATAACTTAGTTAGTATTATTACTATTAAAAAACCAATTAAATAGAAAAAAGATAGATAAAAAATAGAATAAAATAGTATACTAGGAATTCTTTTAAACTTACTTTTATTAGTTATAGAAACTAATTACCTTCTAGCCTTTATAGAGCCGAATTTTCGATAGTACTCCTACCTAGCTCCGTACCCCCTTTATATAGAGCTTTTATTTAAAAATATAATCTTTTTTAGATTAATTTCCTTCTCTTCTAGCTTTTTAAGCTACTCTTTAGCGTACTTAACCCTTAATTTAGCTAAAAAAGCTGAAATAATAGGCTTTTTAGTCGCTCTATTAGTAGTAACTTTCTCCTCTTTAAAGAATCTTTATAAACTCCTTTTACTAACTCCTAAATTATTTTCTACTATTAATCTCTTATTAATCTTTTTAGGGGACTATAATATATCTCTTTTAATAACTCTTTTTTCTCTAAGAGTTATCTTCTTCTTCCTAACTCCTTTAACTACCTCCTTTTTACCTCTTTTAGCTTTAATTCTTTTAATAGCATTATAAATAGATTTAATATCCCTTTTAAGGATATTAGAAATTATATTAGGTAGAGTATTAGCCTCTAATAGAAGCTAGACTTTAGATTCGAATTTTAAAAGATTTTCAGCTATTTTAAAGGATATAGAAGGAAAGGAGGAAAATTAAAAACGATACTTACTTATAGACTATAGACTAATAGTTTAGTAATATATTATATAAGCTTTTTATTTTTTTAAATTTCTAATTTTTTTTAATTAAATATAAAAATATACCTAGTTAAGTAATATATAGTAAAAATTTAATTATATAATCTTTTCTAGCCTAACTAGGTATAGTTAAAAATTAGATATTTTTATACGTAAATTAAAAAGTTCTACTACTTTAAAAATAACCTAAAAAAATCTACCTAGTTCTATACTAGATTATATAATATATTATAGCTTTTATATAAATATTATACGCTAAACTAAAAGAAGAGATCTTTAGCTATAAAACTAATAATCTCTTATATTTTTAGCTATTTTTTTCGTAAAGTTATAGTTCGTTAAAAAAGGTTAAAAAATCGATTACTCCTTTTTACTATTACCCCTCTATATATACCTTAAGTTCCTATTATTTAGTTTAATAGGTTACTATAGTTAAAGTATAAGTACTCTAGACTAGCTATATATAACTTTCTAGCTAGATTTAATAAATAAATTACTTAATTATTAATTATTTATACTCTATAGAAAGAATTTAAAATATATAGGACCTATTTATATAGAATCTTAGTCTACTCTATATAGGTTAAAAGGTTGGCTAGTAAATAGGTAAAGGTTAGGTTAGAGTTAGGTTAGATTATATAATAACCTAACCTAACCTAACCTAAGTTTATTAGGTTAGTACTAGTAATAGGTTAGGTTAGGTTAGAGTTATATAGGCTCTAGGTTTAGGTATAGTTAGTATAGACTAGGTTACCTTAGGTCTAACTAATATAATTTTCTTACTAAGTATAATTTACTTTATATTTACTAATTAAGTATAAGTATAATTACTTTATTTTAGTATATAATTATAGGATTTACGATTTTTTTCTTATATTTATATATAAGTATAATTAAGTTATAATAGTATATAATTATAGGAAATAAGGAATTATAATATTATTATACCTTATAGCTACTCTATACTAAGTTTAAAACTTACTAGACTTTTTTCTATATAGATTTTAAAATTTTTAAAATTCTATAAGGCTAAACTTATAATAGTAGTACTTAACTAGTTAAAAGTCTTTAACTTAACTAGTAACCCTTTTTATATAAATAGTATTTATATTATAATCTATAATTATTAGTATATATAATTATAAGTTAATATAGAGAGTAAATATATACCTTTAAGATAGCTAATTAAAAAGGATATTAGGAGCCGAACTAATATATAATTGGTTTACTAAAGGTATAACTAGGTCTAATACCTAATTAGGCCTAGCTATAGCCTTAGTAGCTCCTATATACGCGTACGTAGGATAAATATCGTGTATATACAATCTAGCTAGAATTAATTATAATTATATACGTACTAAAACTGCAGTTTTCTAATTCAACTATACCTTTACTATATTAATACTAATTAGTAGTTGAAAAACTATAGATTAGTAAGATATATCCTATAGGAGGAATTTCCCTAGCTTACTAGGACTTAGTTCTAGTAAAAGAAGCGGCTAGCTAATAGTAACCTTCCCTATCTTAATAGGCTTAGGAAACTAACGTTAGTACGAAGTATAGAGACGCCTATTAGGACTACCCTATCTAATAGGAGTAGTACCTTTCTAATAGATCTAAAGGAAATCCTATACTAGACTTACCTACTAAGGTCTAGTTCTAGAAATAGATTTATATTAACTATATACTACTTATAGGGAGCGACCTACCTATAACTAAGCTAATTAACGCGCGACCTAATAGTATATCGTACTATAAGGAATTAAGAGACTATATATAGTTTTATAACCTATATAATAACGAATATACTAACTAACCCTACGATCTTATAAATATACTTATTAATAGTAGATATATTAATATAGTAGTTCTTAACTAGTTTATACTAATTAAGGATAGAGGGTAAATTAACTACTTCCTTCTTATAGAGTTCTAAGACGAGTTTAAAGACTAGAATAGGGACTTTATTAGTATAATCGACCTATAGATTCGTAAGATAATAAAGGAACTCTTCTATAAGCGTAGAGTATATATACCTCTTAACGCTCGCGAGACTATTATAGAATAGTTTGCCGAACTCCTTATAATAGAGGATTACCTAATATAGCCTAAGAAAGAACTTAATATTATAATACTTAATCCGAACTTTAAATATTAATAGATAGTATAGTAATAGGGTATCCTAATAAACTAATCTAGTAGCTATAGGGGAATACTACTCCTACCTTACCTAGCTCCTTAACTACCTAGTATACGCACGCTTACTAACCTCGTTAAGCTTTATACTAATAATATAAAGTTTACTAGCGACCTCTACGATATACTTAATATTAAGCTAAATATCTTCTATAATCTCTACACTAAAGCCGGCGTTATCCTAGAACGATATAATATAGTATTTAGTACTATACTTAAAGGAAAAGTATAGTCGTTCTATTACTAATACCTTGCGTAGAAAGGACTAAACTTTATAGAGATAATTACTAAGATCTAAGGATACTTCTATATACTAGAGAATTATTAACTCTTCTTAAATAAGTAGTATATAACTATACTTAAGGATATTATCGCGATAAACCCTAATAAAGATATCGCGTAATATCTTAAGATTGTTATTAAATAACTACAACGTACCTATTAAGGACTTATCTAGAACTTCGGTAGTAGTAAGGGTAGCCTCGCTAGCTAACTAGTATCTACGTGCTAAGGAGTCCTAGCATATAGTAGTATCTTAATCTAGCTATCTATAACCTTTAAAGGAGTAGCTATAGACCTTAGAAGTACTATAGGTATATAGACGCGTTATAATAATAGTACTTAGTTTAACGTCTATAGATAAGGGGTGCAAAAAATAAAGAGTAATTATTTTTTTAACCTTTTTTAAAGTTAAATATCTTAACGACTATTATTACTAGTAAAAAAATAAAATATTAATTTTATAGAGAAAAAGGTAAATTTATATTTTCTAATAAAAAATTAGTAATATTAGATAATATATATTATTATATTTAGAGTTAAAGTAGGGGTATTTTTTTACTTCATTTTTAAAGTAGTATAACTTTATAATTTACGTTTAAAAAAGTCTAATATTTTAACTAAGCCTAGTTTAGTTAGTAAAGATTATATAACGAAATTTATAGTATAGGTTACTTATCTAAGTAATTTTTTAGAATTAGTAGAAAAAAATAAAAAAAATAGATTAATAGTTAGCTTACGTAAAAGATTACTAAAATATTAGTCTATAGCTACTAAATTAGTATTTTTTAAAATTTTAACTAAATTCTTTAAGTTAGTACTAAATCTCTCGAAACTCGACTCTAACGTCTAGCTTCTATTAGAAGCTAATAACTCTCCTAATAAGATAGCTACTATCTTAAAAAAGAAATTTAAAAAAATTTATAATACTATTAATAGAATTAAAAAGAAAAAATATAGAAAAGTAGAGGATATAAGAAGATATAAAGAAAGACCTGCTAGGGTTTTTAAAAAAGAAAAAAGAGTAATTATAAGAGATATAATTTAAAGCCCTAAGAAGATAAATAAGAGATTAATACTAGAAAATAATCTAAGTACTAGTATAAGAAAGTTATAATACTTTTTAGAAGGAGAGAGAGTTACTACTAATATATATACTAAAAAGTCTTTAAATTTTAACTAAATCAACTAAATAAAAGACTTAAGTACGCTAAATAGTAATTAAATATAGTAGAAAAGAAAGAATTTAATCTAAAAAGGATTATACTTTTAGATAAAAGCTATATATAAAGAGGGTATATAGCTATTTAAGAATACTATAGAAAAATAGGCTCTATTAAGACTAGAAAGTAATTAGTTTCTATAACTTATAAAAGTAAGTTTAAAAAAAATCGTAGTATACTATTTTTTTCTATTTTCTATTATCTTTTTTTCTATTTAATTAGTTTTTTTATTACTTTAATACTAACTAAGTTATAACTAGAGATATAACTATCTTAGTTTAGAGATCTATTTAGATAAGAGGATAATCTAAATTAATTATTATAAGAGACCCTATAAATACTTTACCTTTCGATAATAGAATATATATATAAGCGGTACTAAATCTAGTAGTTAAAAAGTATATAAAATATAGTAAATAACCCTACCTCTTTTTTACCCCTTTTTCTTTAATATATATAACTCTATATATATATATATATATATTAGTTATATTTCTAAAATATATACTAATTATCTATTTAGGCTAGAGATTTTAGTAAGATAACTATAATATCGATAAAACTAAAGCTATTAAGGATAAGTTTAAAAGGAATAAAGTAAAGCTTTATCCTTACTCTACCTTTAGTCTTGATTTAAATCCTATTAAAAATATATAGAATCTACTTAAAGATAGGCTAAATAAACGCCCTAGAAAGAGTTTAGGTATAGGGATTAATTTAAAGAGTATAGAAGCTTTTAAGCTTACTAAAATAGAAGAGTAGAACGCTATAAGCTAGTAGGCTATAGATAATAATATACTATCCTTACTTAGAAGGTAGGAGGCTATTAAAATAGTTATAGGCTATTAGACTAAGTATTAGTCTAGTCTAATATATATTTATTAACTAAAGTCTAAAAAAACCGAGTTTCTTTATAAATATTAATATAGTAATACAATATATCTATAAAGCTAGTATATAATAGGTTCTATATAGGTATTTAATATATATAAAATATAGGGAAAAAGATACTTAAAATAAAAAGTTATAAGCCTTTAAACACGGCTTAAAAAGATACCCCTATTTCAGTGAGCTACTATAGCTAAGTTACGATTACTAAGCTATAGATTTTTATATAATCTAAAAGAGCGAGCTTTTCTCTTTAAAGATATCTATTTTTTATAGTTATAGCTCTTATATTAAGGAAGTTATAATACTTTAAAAAAGGTTAAAAAATGAATTACTCTTTATTTTTTGCACCCCTCTATAACGTATACTATACTAACTAATAGTATAACTATAATAATAACTATAGTAATAACTAACGCAACTACGGTCTTCCCGCTAACAATTTCTCTAATTATTATAACAACTAAAGTAAAGGATACTACTCCTAGAACTATAAGAAGTATTTTATCTATAGTAAGTAGGGCTACTAGTTAACGCGATACTTAAAAGATAAGCGTACGCGCTTACGATAGCGATTCCGTATATATATATAGGACTATAATATTAACCTAGACTATAGTATCTTTCTCGCATAGTTTAAAGGCCTTAATATTAATAAGGATAGTAAGGATAGTAATAAGGATAATAATAATATTAATGCATTCTACTTAGGATATAATAAATAGTTCCTTACTATAATCTATAGGATAGTAGATAGATAGAATATTACTAATAAGCTTAATAATATCGCGACCTTATACACGATTACTAGTATTAACCTATACTAGCTAGAGTCTCCTAAGGAGGAAACCTACCTATTTATATTTAACGCCTGCTATAGGAGTAGTAAGTTTAAAGGCATTATACCTAATACTAGTACTACTAGCGTGTTAATAGTAGGTAAAACCTAGGTCTAAGTACTATAGAAGCTATAACTATCTATAACTATCGATTAGTCTACTACTAGATAATATTATATTAGATTTAGAGATAACCTAGAGTATATCTTAATTAGAGATATTAGAGTAGATATACCCTTTAGTATAATTAGCTTTATAGTTATACTAACGAATACGCCCTTCCTACTCTACCTAGTAGATATAGATAGATATAGTATCTATCTAAATAACGTTGACAACGTCCTAGTATATAAGGATAAGAAGTACCCTATTGTCTATAAATAGGGATATCTATAGCTACTCTATAATACTACTAAAATAGCTATCTACTACTTAATAGAGATAGAACTAAGATAGCTTTATTAACGTTTTAGCTACCTAGCTACTAAGCGATTCTATAAGGTATTATTGCAAGTAGGATATAATAATATAAGCTAGGAAGTAATTAAGAGTATTACTAAAGTATACTACTAATACTAGCTCTATAGTAAGGTACCTAGACGATTTAAGTTTATAATCTATAATAATATTAACTTTAACTTTTAAGTAATTATTAATATAATGTATATTAATTAGAAACCTATTCTCTATACTATTAATAAAGTAACTACCTTCTAAGCCGTACGATTTCTCTAGGATATATAAGTAAGTACTACCTAGAATACGCTATATACTATATAGATTAATATATATATTAGTCTACTTAATATTATCTTAATAGACGCTAGTAAGAATTTTATTAGTAAGGAGTTTATTAATAATACTAACTTAATAGTAATTAAGGTGAATAAGGTACTAGTTAAAGCCTATAACTCTATTAGAAAAGTTGAATACTATTATATAATAGTCTAATATATATATAACGTTATCTATATAGATATTAGCTATACTACTACGCTAGAGTATATCTTATAGATAGCTATAAAAGCTATTAATAATACTATAGGACCTAATAGACTCGTCCTAATACTTCTTATCTTTAGTACGTACCTACGAATATTAAAGCTCTCTCTACCCTCTCTATTAGTTATAACCTAAGTAAACGCGATTAAGAAAGTAATAGTAGAGACCTATAAGATTAAGGTAGCGCGCTAGATTAATAACGCGCTTACTACTTATAATAGCCTAAATATTAGTAAAATACTCTAGTTACCTCTTTAAAGTAATATTAAGGTTTAGCGTGAAAATAAAGGATAGACTAGCCTATATATACTACTTACTCTTAATAATAAATAGACTACTACTATTATAGATATTAATAGTAGATAGATTACGTTCTAGATAACTATCGTCCGCCTATATTATTAAGATAACTCTATATTCGTTAACCCCAAGAACTTAGATAAGGATAATAGAGATAAAGGAGTAGATATTAACAATAACGACTATACGCTAGAGACCGAACCTAAGTAACCTTACTACTACTATAGCCGCCCTAAGGGCTCTAAGAATAAACTAAAGATAATAATAGATAATCTCGTTAATAAGATCTACCTCGCGTAACACGAATAAGATAATTACGCCCTTGCGTAGAAATTATAAGCTAATAGAAAGATTATAACCCTAGGTATACCCTTTAAGCTATCTATAAAAACTAAGATTAATATATTAATTACGCGTAGAGTCTTTTATTTTAAGTAATATAACCCTACTAAATATAGTAGAATCTATATATTTAGGTTATAAATTATTAATAAGGTAAAGGGTAAAATAGCTAATTAGCCCTATAAGAAGTTATAACTAGTCGTCTAAGAATATATAGATAATAGTAAGAAGCTTATACTAATATAAAGCCTAACTATCTAATAAGTAAGCTAACGCGTTATTATTACCTTTATACTATCTATAATCTATAATAGAATAATCCTATAGCTCTAAGATATTACCTAGGCGTATACGTAGTTAGATAATTAGTTATAGTATATAATTATTACTAACCTCCCTATATAACTTAAGGAGAAATATCTACGTAGTACTATTATAGTTATTATTAAACCCTTATATAGTATCGTAGAAGTAGAAGTATATTAGTAGTCTACTTACTTTAAATACTATATAGAGAAGCTCTAAATAGAGACCTCTATATATAACCTATACCTACTTATCTCTAAGCCTACTATAGTAGGATTTAGTATTATAGGTATATAGACTAATAATACTCTTAGTCTCTCTAACTAATAGTTTATAGATAGAGAGACCTAAGAGCTCTACTTTAGCGCTAAGAAGAAGTAAGTACTTAATAGTATAGAGCTAATAGCCTTTAATAGCTATATTATTACGCTCTATAATAGTAAAATAGCACTCTAGTAGAAACGCTAAGGCGATAAGTTAGAGCCTATATACGATAAAAAGTTATATATCTAGTAGTAAGTACGCGGCGCGTATATTACAATAATCTATTAACTAGAGGTAAGCTTTAACTTAGCTACTACTACTTAGGTAACTAACCCCTCTAAAGAAGAAATATCTAGATTAAATAAGTGAATTAAATAGTAGAAGGATAATATTAACCGCAGCTTTAACTATATACAACTTAATATAAATAGCCTTAAGCTCTTTACGTTTATTAATACCTCCTTTACTAATAATAAGGATATAAGCTTATAGATAGGATACGTGATTATTCTAGGAAATAAGATTATAATAAATAATACTAATATATTTAAAATCTATAGTAATATTATCTACTAGTTATTAGTTAAGTGCAAATATATTACCTAAAGCGTATTAGTATCTAAGATCTATATAATAGCTTATAGCGTTAATATTACTATTACTATTAGTAGTACTATTAATATAATTATAACTTAACTTAATCGCCTAAAAATCCCTATTATTATATATACTAACTTATTATTATTATACGAGTACCTAGTAAAGCTTAGTATAACTAAGGAGAAATAATTAATAATTAATATTATAGCCCTCTATTAAGTATATAAGCGAGGAGACCTTATAGATATCTAATAGATCGATAGGTGCGATAACCTAGTAGACTTAATAATAAAGTCTAGCTCTAACGCTATAATAGAGACTATTATTAATAGTAATAAGCTCGAGCTCCGCGTATAAGGATAGGTTAACCGTAATAAGAACCTTACTACTACGAGTATAACCGACCGCGACAACGAGATTACACCCGACGATAATATAAAGGTATAGGAATAAGTAATATAAGGGAGATAGATAGATACGGCGCTAGCCTAAATAGGAAACTAAGTATAAAATAGGATTTTACTTTTATTATTATAATTAACTATATACAACTTATATAATAGTTACCCTACTAATAAAGAAAAGATAGTTAGTATTAGGAGCTAAACTAATATACGATTAGTTTACTAAAGGTATAACTAGGCCTAATACCTAATTAGGCCTAGCTATAGCCTTAGCGGCTCCTACGCACGCGTACGTAGGATAAATATTATATATATACAACCTAGCTAGAATTAATTATAATTATATATATACTAAAACTATAGTTTTCTAATTCAACTATACCTTTACTATATTAATAAAGGACTTAGTAGCCTCCTAGAGAGCTATAATTATAGAGGCCTAGAATTAAAAAGAATAATCTAGTAAGAAATCCTAGGTAACCTTATAATAGATACGCTAAAAGAGAAGCTTATAAATTAGTAACTTAAGTAACTTCTAATATTACCTAATCTCTCTAATTATAATAGCTATTAAATATTAGATTAATAATATACTACTTAGCTTAAAGTAATACTTTTTTCTAAGAGCTCCTATAATAGGTACTAAATAGGTAGCTATTATAGGTAATCTCTTCTTAAAGCTTTTACTACTAGTTAACTTATATATAATCTACTTAGTTCTTACTATTATAGATAAATTTAGGGAAAAGTAGATAATTTAGAGAGACTTAAGAATATAATTAGTATTAGATTATTAAAATTAGAGTAACTACTATAATAAATTACTATAATAATAGAGTTATAAGGAAGTATAGGTTATAAGTTAAAAATATATTAAGTAGTAAGTTTAAGTACTTACCTAAGTTAGCGCGATATTAGCGTAATACTAGTACTAGTTAGACCCTAATATAGTACTAGTACTATACTAGTACCCTAGTAACTTAAATTTACTTACCTTTTACCTCTACTACCTAATTTTAACTTAATTAACTATAAACTCTATAGTATCTACCTATATTTTACTAGCTACTCTAATTATTATATTTCTTTATTATAGCTATCGCGTAATAGAGTCCTTATACCCTAATTAAGGCCCTTTTAATAGCCTATATACCTCTCTAAAGTTTAAGATTCTAGATAATAATCCTAAGAATATAGAGGCTAGTATTATAGATATATTTATCCTAGTCTTTTATAATAGTACTTACTAACTTATATAAGGTTTTAAGTATAAGGAAGATAAGATTTATTATATCCTCTTACTATATAGAGGAGGAGGCTACTAGAAAGAGTATTATATAAATATAAAGGTACTATATAAGCGCTAGCTTAGTAATAGCTCTTATACTATTTAGAAGAGGACTTTAGCTTTAATATACTCTAGTAAAGAGAAGGCTCTTAAATCTACTAATATAGTAGATCGCGCTACTAGGTATTAGCTTAAAGCTAGGGTAAAGAAATCCCTAATATATTAGAATCTTAATAAAGATAGAAAGGATTTTATATAAGGTAATAAGTTTAAAGAGCTTAATAAAATATACTTTAGAGATTAGAAGAGTAATAAGTTATAATAATCTTTTATTATATATTATTACTTATAATTAATAGAAGAGTAGCTTAAGAACTAACTCTATTAAGTTTATAAAAAATAAGCTAAAATTTAATATAAAAATAATCTTAAGAGGTATAAAGAGATAATAATAGAGACTAGAAGTAAGCTATACTACTATATAGGTTTTTAGCTATTATAGTATTATATACCTCTAAATATATAAACTCTACTAAGATAGATTAGTAAAACTTAAGAGTAATTTATTTAAAGATAAGAGTAAAAGGTTAGAGTAGTTAGTATTCTATAATAATTTTACCTTAGAAGAGAAAGAGATAGTAGAAGATACTACTTAGGAGTAAGTTTATTATAGTCTTTTATTATAAGTATATACTAACTAAAGTAGGGCTACTAAGTATATACTAGTTTCTAAGCTTCTAGGTATAGATTAGCTTAAGCTTAATACTTCTAGTTCCTATATTCTAGATAATAAAGATAAGTATAAGGAGGAGCTTAATTATAATAATAAGATTAATAATTACTATAATAATATACCTAATAAGTATAAGATAAAGGAGTAGTACTAAGAGTTTTAGGATAAAGTTAATACTAACTCTAAGAGTAAAACTAACTTTAAAGAATTTCCTTAGAGCGATTCTAAGTAGATAACGCGTAATCTTAGCTACCTATTAGTAGCTAGTTACTATAATTATAGCTAATAATTATATTTATATTTAAATATATATAATATTCGTAGGCTTCCTCTATAGCGCGAAAGTATATAGTAAGCTTAGTATAATATTATATAGGGGTTAAGTGTAAACTCTTAGGTCTATATATATATTCAAGGTTCTTCTTCTATATATAATCGATCTATAATCTATATAGAGGAACTATATATATAGGCTATAGGCCTATATATCTAGTTACCCCTTTACTAAAAGCTCCTACTATATATACTCTATAGTATATAATAGCTAGAGCTACTATATATAGATACTAGTAACTTTTTCTTTTTATACCTTTATAGCTAGTATCTAGTACTTATCCTTTTCCGTATATTCCTATTAATTTATTCTTACCTTCCTTAAATATTTCCCTTTCCTCTTAGTTCCTCCTATCTAATTTATTTCTCCTTTACTTATTAGTATCTTCTACTATATAGCCTATTATTCCTAATACCTATATACTAGGGATTAGTTACGTATAGAATCTAGGGAGAAATAGTAGTCTATCTAGAATAACTTATAGAGTAGAGTATTATTATTTTATTTATATAGTAGGTCTCTTAAGTTTTTAGGTCTCCTAGTTAGTTCCTTCTATTAGAATATACTATATAATTCGCAGCTTCCTATACCCTAATAGTTTCTTCCTATTTACTACGTATAATATCGTATAATATTACTATAATATTATCGCGTTACGTATAGAGGTTAGGGGTATATATTTAGGTCGCCCCCTCTAGTTTAACGCTCTTTTCTTTCCTCCTTTAACTACTACTATTACTACTTCTATACGTAATTATCCTTCCTTTCTTATCTCTTCCTAGTAGGGAGATACCTTCTTCTTTATACGGAGCTAACTTATAATAGATAGTACTAGTACTAGTACTACTATAACTATAACTATAACTATAACTATAATAGTAATAATACTAATAATAATACTACTACTACTATACTATATATATAGGTTCGCTTCCTCTATAGTATTCACTATAGTAAGTAGTACTTCCTCTATAGTATTCGCGTGTAGTAAGTAGGTAAGAGAGGCTTCCTCTATAGTATTCGCGTGCGGTAAGTAGGGAGGGGATAGTAGTACGAAATAGATATAATAATAGGAAAGGATAATTAGTATTTAAGAGTTATTCTATATATAATAAGAGAGAAGGACTATATATAGGGGGAGTAACGTATAGGCCTATTAGCCCCGTACGTTCTCTCCTAAACGTTTACGCGTTGTACGTAATATAGCTTATTTATATATAGATACTAGTAACTTTTCTCTTTTTATATAAGTTACCTATAATCTCGTATATAATATTACTATTCAATTACTTTACCCTTACTATTTATCTATTATACGTTATCCTTTCTTTTCTAGTAGGTTAGCTATACATTTACTATTAACGCGTATAGTCTTAGCTACCTCTTCTTATATTATTCTTATAAATTAAAATAAGTAAGTTAAGTCGGCCTCTATACAAGGGCCTCGACTTTAATATTCAGTATATTACTTATAATTAATTTCTATAGTACTGAATTTAGGGTCTTCTTCGTGTATACGTTAGCTAGATTATCTCGTCTATTAATCTATTATACTTCTAAGATCTCTTAATTCTTGTATAATTCTCTTAGAGATATAATATCAATTATTAGCTACTTCTTATTTATTATACTAAGCTTAACAAGGTAGTTATATAGTAATTTTAAGTCTAAGTAGACTATAACTAGTATCCTTAGTAAGTTTATTATCTATATAATTTAGTAGAGTATTATACTTAATATAATCGCGTTATTAAAGCTACTAACTATACTATATAGCTCGCTAGTAAGGACGCTTTAGGTTACCCTCTTATACTTAATTAAGTTCTAGTATACATATTACTATAGATCTAGAAGTTGTATCGTTACCGTACGTTCTTTAGTAGTAAGAATAATTATAAATCTAAGCTAGGAGCTAAGATCCTTATTATTAGCGAATAATCTATCTATAAAGATAAAAAGCTTTATCTATTCGAGTTAGAGAGGTATAAAGTTTAGGCCTCTATCTAGATTATCTATCTACTATTAGACTTATACATTAAGATTCTTAATATCCTAAGTATTTAGCTCTATTATTTATATAGTAATTAAGAGATTAAAAGCTACTTCTAGTTAGTAGACTAAGGTAATATACGCTTCTCTTACTTATTACTTAATATATCTTTATATAATATCTTCGCTATCTAGGTTAATTATATAGAGGTATTTTATCTATCCTTTCTATACGAGTTAGATCGTCTTACCGTCTAGTTTAATCCTTCTACTATTAAACTTAAGTAGTTATCTAGAAGATAATATACTCTTTAGTTTTATACGAAAATTAGCTTTATTAAGTTCCTCCTACTCTTACTATATAAAGTCTACTATAATAATACTAACTATATTATTAGTTTATAAACTAGTTATTCTAAAAGTTTTTAATCCTTTATACGTAATTAGTAAATATAGATTATACGAGGATATCTTTATCTTAAGCTTATCCTTATAGTAGTTATAGTATATCTTAAACTAGTATAAGCCTAATTCTATAGCGCTATATAATAGTTATATAACCTATAGAATTATATCTAGGGGGAAGAAGGACTTAAGCTCCTTTAGTAGTCTAGTATATAGCGTACATGCAAGCTTATCTATTACCTATATATATACTTACGTAATATCTTAGAGCTTATAGTATATATCGTACGTAGTAATTAGTAATACTCTAACTATAAGTAGTAATTATTAGCTTATTCTTTAGATTATAGGAGATTATATAAGGATCTCCTCTTTACCTATATCTAAGTATCCTACTAGCACGAGCCTAGATTTCTTATATAGTTATATTATCTTCTCTTTAACTTCTCGTATAAGTCTAAGGTTAAAGATTTATCTACTATATTTATATAGGTTAAACTTTAGGATTTTAAATATTCCCTTCTAGAGTAGTATCTCTATCTCTATACGGTCTAATACCTTGAATAGTGCGCTAGGTATTATAATAATACCTTTACTATAGAGCTAGATAGCTAGTGCGTAGTTATCCTTCTCCTTCTAAGTTAAGAATAACTATATAATATATTATATAGCTTATCTTTTTAGGTTTTATCTTTATATCGCTTCTATTTCTTATATAATACTTAGGTTATCCTCCTTATTATTATTATTTTAAGGTCGTAGAATCTTTCTTAGTTAGCCTCGCTTTTATATAACTAGAGCTTTAGTTAGTATAGTACTCTTCTTAGTCTAGTCTTTTTATACGATTTAAGTATCTTTACGGGTAACTTCTTTTCTTAGTTATCCCTATCTTTATATAATAGGAGTCTTAATAACTACTTACTCTAGCTTATTAGGATCTATTACTTATCCTTAGTCCTATCTTTTATATATATCCTCTATATAGAAGTATAGCTTTACTTGCGTATATCTAAAAGTTATAGGTCTATTTTCTATCTTAATTACTATATTATACCCTTTAATAGCTTTAAGTTTATATAGTCCTATCTAACTACCTTTCTCTCTCTATACTAAGATCTCTAAGTTTAGTAGGAGTACGAGAATACTATATAAATCTAGACTATTCTAAGTATTTATTATATAATTTACCTTTTCCTTTACTTTTTTACTATATAGGATCTTCGTAGCTCTTCGTATAGCTTTAGCTTAAGCTATTACGTCTAGTAATAGGCATAAATCTATAGTAATTTATAGGTATACCCTAAAGACTAGTAGCGTTAGTATAAGACTATTCAGCCTAGCTATATCGTTTAACGCCTTAACTACTATTTAGAGGATTAATTTATTATCTATACTATCGTGCAGCTCTACCTTAAATATATTAAAGGTATAGTATAGGGGCTAGTATACACGTTTAATCTTTCCAACTACCTAGTATACTTTAACTAGTATTTAGTAGTATTATGCGCCTATAATTCTCGCGCGAGCTTAAAAGTCTTCTACTATAAAATTTATCCCTAGGTTATATATAATATAGTCTAGGGGGCCTTAATATATATTAATCTAGTACTTATATAGTACCTTCTAGGTATCTTGTATAGATATTAACTTTAGAAATATAGCTACTTAGAATAAAGTATTAGTATTAATAATATATAAAACGTTCCTTCCTTTAATCTATATAATATTAATAACTATCTCGTAGTTGAAATAGAGATTATCCTTAATTATAAACTTCTAGATTTCTAATAGTATAGATTAATTTACCTTATACTCTACTTCTATAAGTATTTTATAGAGGTACTCTATATAGGGGTAACTAAATTATTAATAAAGTTAGTATAGTTCTAATTCTATAAAGAATATTATTAGTTTATATAGACTTAGATTAAAGAATAGATATCTCTATTTATGTACGATAGGGATAGTTGTATTATTATTCTATATAATTATATTAAGTATATTATTAAAGTACGCCCTAAGTCTATTAGTATCGGTAAGGCTAAGGAGGAATAGTGTTAAGGTATTAAGGATATAGTATATTACTATACCGAGCGAGTTTTACATCTATATAGTACTAAGAGAGCCTTTTATACATTAACCTCTAAAGCTAATACTTTATTTACCTAAGGTCTAGTTAACTTTTATTTATAGGTTCTCTTGTATATACGCTTCGAGTTATATCTTACTAACTATCGAGATTAATAATACGCTAGTATCCTATAGTTTACCTTAGTATAATATATAGTATCTATCCTTAAGTATAAATTACTATATATAGTAGCTTTCCTCTATACTATAGATATCCTTACTAGTTATATAGTAGAGATATACGGTAGTATTAAGGAATTATATAGCTTCTTCGCCGCCTTTAATCTTACTATCCTAGTCTTTATCGTAGTCTCCCTTAGTATCTTCTTTACGGCTATTATCGTATATAGATTCTTTAGGGCCTTTAAATCTAGTAATATATACTATAATTTCCTCTAGGCTTAGTATCTTATTGTAGATCCCCTTATATAAGCTAATATACTAGCGTTTCGCCTATACTTAGTCTATACGGGGATAGTTTAACGACTAATATCCTACCTTATAATATATAAAGTATTTCTTAGTCGTATAGTCTCTTACTAGTAGTAGCCTTCGCCCTTTATTATATCGTGCGTTTAAGTAGTATCCGTCCTATTACTACGGCTAAAACCTTCTACTACTTCTTCTATTATCTATACGTAGTATTAGGGTATATTTCTAGTCTATATAGTACGCTTTAGTAGGATTATATATAAATTGAAATGTTTATCAATTAATTATAACTTAAAGAGCTATATAAAGGTTACTAAATAGTACTTCGTATATTAGTTTTAGTATAAATAGCGCTAGTTTAAGTTTAGGTTATCTATAATAGGCTTATACAACTATTATATAGAGTAGTATATTACCTTAGAAATTACGCCTAAGTACTCTTTATATAAGAGTAAGCTTATTAATTATAAGCTTAAGTACCTCGTATAGAGATTTATCTAGATTCTCTCTTTTATATCGTATAAAGGAGAGTATCGTCTAGTCTATCTAATATTAGTTATAGTTAATATTAGTATTAAAATATATATTAAGCTTTACGTATAGCTCTTACTATATAAGTCCTAGTCTAATATTATATAGATAGTATATACTTATATAATCTTCTAAGATATTAGAGAAGATACTTAGGTATTATACCTCCTAAATCTCTAACTAGCTATATAGGTCTATAAAGATCCTTACTTTATTAGTAAGGATAACGTGTTTTATAAGCGAGTGGCCACCCCAAGCGAGTGGCCACCCTAATTTTACTAGTAAAAATCGATAAATTACTACCTAATATCTCTAGAACGGCTTAGTAGAATTAGCTAGAAATTTTACTAGTAATAGATATATATATATTCTATAATTTATTAGAATTTAAAGTTAGTAGCTCTTATATTACGTAAGCGATTAAAGCTTAAAGTAAGTTTATCTACTATTATTACTTTAGTATATAACTAAACAAGCTATCCTACTATAGCTTTATAATTTTAAATATAGATTTTAACTATATTAAATATAATTATTTAAAAGTAAGATAGGCTATACTCGATTAGTAGTAGTACCTACAAGGGTTAGAACGACTAAGCGAGATAGACTTCTATCTTTAATAACTTAGTTAATATAAGAGATATCTCGATGCAACTGTATTATAAGGTGCAAAATACATAGTTCTATATATAGTTAAAGTTATAGCGTATTATAATTAGAATCTAGAAAGTTATTAAGTAAAAACCTATTTCTTAAGCTACTATACCTCTTAAACTAATAGCTTACGTAATATAAGAGCTACTAACTTCAAATTCTAATAGATTATAGAATATATATATATCTATTACTAGTAAAATTTCTAGCTAATTCTACTAAGCCGTTCTAGAGATATTAGGTAGTAATTTATCGATTTTTACTAGTAAAATTAGGGTGGCCACTCGCTTGGGGTGGCCACTCGCTTATAAAACACGTTATTATATAGTTAATCTAAGTAGTTATTCTCTCTTCTCTATACCTTCTAGAATTATATAATCTTCTTAGGGGGTAGTCGTCCTATAGAGTATTCCGCAGGATAAACGTATAGTTCTTACTAAGTTAGTAGTAGTACTAATCTATATAGTTACTATATATTATTAGGTAGAGTATACTAATAGTAATCTAGGAGAAGGTCTAGAGTCTATCCTAGCGCTAGTATTATATAGAACGCTAGTAGGTTTTATCGCGTAGGTTGTAGCGTATAGAGGTATTAGTATTATATATAACTTATCTATTATACATCCTCCTATACGTGCGCTACTAGGGTCTAGATTTAATATCTTACCCCTAAATTTCGCGTATTATATAGTACTCTTAGTATTAGTAGTAGCGCTTTTAGCTAGTCTAATAATAGTCTATATATTACCTACCCCTAGGGTATTATTAGTTATAGAGTAGGTACTACTATCTCTATCTAATTTAGTTCTTTATATAGAGATAGTAGTTTATCTACTTATACCTAGGGTCCTTCGTATAGGTCCTCATTTTCTCTTAATATAAGAACTATTAGTATTATTTCTTTTATATAGGTTGGAAGTATTTAGTAGAGGCTGGGGAGGAACTATAGTAGTTTATCCTCTTATCCCTATACTAGCTCGTATAGCTTAACTCCTTATATTTAATTTTTTCGGCCTTTATATAGGACGTTGTAGTCCTTAAGAAGGGTAAGGAGGCGTCCTTAGAGTATAGCGTTGACCTTTATAAAGTTATTAGCTATCTAATCCTAAAATATCTCTATATATAATAAATAGAAGTCTTTATTATTATATCCTACTAATATAAGTTCTATAATTACTCGTGCGATATATCTATTAAGGTTAGTATATACTACTATACTAAGGTCTAGTTTATAGTCCTAGTTATCTATATTCGTATAATATTTTACTAGAATTAAGGCTAGTACGCCTATAATTTATATAATCTCGTTATTAAATAGGGTTTTAAGGTCGTCTACCTCTTCTTCCATACGTAATAGTAATACTAGGTCGGCTACTAATAGTATTAGTTTATCTTATCTTAGTACTATAGCTTATTAGTTAAGGAGAAGCTTCGTACAGCTTCTCTTCTATATAGGTATTACTATTAGTATAATTATATAGCGAAGTTATTAATATTATATACTCGAATAAGTATACGAAATAGTTTACTAACCTACTATATTTAGAGGATTCTATTCTTAACCTTACTAATTTATAAATAAAGTTAATTACTACTAATTAGTATAGGTTCACTTCCTCTATAGTATTTACTATAGTAAGTAGTACTTCCTCTATAGTATTCGCGTATAGTAAGTAGGTAAGAGAGGCTTCCTCTATAGTATTCGCGTGCGGTAAGTAGGGAGGGGATAGTAGTATAAAATAGATATAATAATAGGAAAGGATAATTAGTATTTAAGAGTTATTCTATATACGATAAGAGAGAAGGGCTATATATAGGGGGAGTAACGCATAGGCCTATTAGCCCTATACGTTCTCTCCTAAACGTTTACGCGTTATACGTAATATAGCTTATTTATATATAGATAATATACGTTAATAATTCCTAGTAACTTTTCTTTTCTTCTTTTAAGTCTTATATAGTACTAATAGGTATAGTAGATTATATCTCTTATCTTATACGCTGCTAATACCTCCTCTAGTAGTAGTAGTAATAATACTACTATAGTAGCTAATAAGTCGCTAGGCGATTTAGCTATACGTTAGGTAGGTAGGTATATACTAGTAACGCTACCTACTAGGCGGGCGGCTAATTACTATCTATTAGTATCTCTATATATTAATATATATATTTAGATACTATATATTAGGTTTTTCCTTTATACTAATTAATAGTAGGATAAGGAGAGAACTATAGTAGCTATATTATCCCGTAACGTTATTATATTACTACTATCTAATACTAATCTTAACCTTTAGGTTACTAAACTTATCTAGCGTAAGGGTTATTTCCGCGCGATTCTTATATAGAGCTATAGTTATCTTATAGCTCTATACGCCTACTAGTGCGGTAGTTCTACTAGGGCTCTACTCTTTCTAAAATATCGTGCGGTTTTAGGCGTCTAGAGAGGCGCCTATAGCTCCTATATCTAGTAGAGCTATAGCTTATAGTACTAGTACTATACGTAAGAGTCCCCTAGGAGAGGTAGAGAGAGGGGGATTTTCTTTTATTTTTCCTTTATTTTTCCTTTCTTCTAATATTTTATCTTTATATATTAGTTAGATTTCCTTTATTTTTCCTTTATTTTTCCTTTTTTTTCTTTTATAATATCTAATATATAATTACCCTCTCCCTATTCTATATATTCTATAATCGTGCGTAATATAAAAATAAGTAAAAAGAAAGTAAATTTAGTAAAGAAGATATAGTTAGTATATCGTACGCGGTACTTTATACTAGTAGAGATTTTTCTTCTATATGTATAGGTTTAAGTCGGTTAATAAACGCCTCTACTTTAATATTAAGTATATTAGTTAAGATAAGTCTCTTAATTACTAAATTTAGCGTTTTCTTTATATATATATTAGCTAGGTTATCTTTACTATTAATCTATCTAACTTCTATAATTTCCCTATTCTTATATAATTCCTAAAAGGATATAATATTAATTATAAGTCTCTTCTTATTTATTATACCGAGTTTTATAAGGTAATTATATAAGGACTTTAAGTCTAAGTATACTACTACTAGAACCTAGGGTAATTAGAGTATTTATATAATCTATTATAGTATTATACTAATAGTAATAGTATTATTAAAGCTATTTACTATTCTATACAGCTCACTTATAAGAATACTCCTTATAACTCTCTTATATTTAATAGAATTCTAGTATATAATATTACTATAGATTTTAAAGTTATACCTATCCTTTATATAGTACTCTATTACTAGGATAATAATAAATCTAATCTAGGAGCTAAGGTCCTTATTATTTATAAATAATCTATCTATAAAGATAAATAGTTTTATATAGTCTAGTTATAGTAGAATAAATATTAGGCCTCTTTCTAGGTTATTAATTTACTATTAAAATCGTATATTAAGGGTATTAATATCCTCTATAGATAGTACTATTATCTATATAGCTACTAATAGGTTAAATACTACTCTAGTTAGTATACTAATATAATATATATACCCCTAGCTCTCTATATAATATACTATTAGGTAGTATCTTATACTATTAGGTTTATCGTATAGAGGTTACTAGTTTATCCTTTCTATATAAGTTTAATCTTATCTTATACTATTATAATTCTCCCTCTATTAAATTTAATAGGTTAGTCTTTAGATAGGATTATCTTTAGTTTTATATAGAACTTTACTTTATCTAGTTCCTCTTATTCTTTCTATACGAAGGCTAGAGTAATAATACTAATTATATTATCTATTTATAGACTAGTAATCCTAAATATACTTTATCCTTTATCTATAATTAATAGATATAGGTTATATAATAAAGTTCTTATTCTTAGTTTATCCTTATAATAGTTATAATAGGTCTTAAACTAATATAGGCCTAATTCTACTATACTATATAGTAGTTATATAATATATAGGATTATATTTAGTAGGAATAAGTTTTATAGTTTCTTTAGGAGTTTTATATATAGTATATAGAGAAGTTTACCCTTTAATTATATATAGGCTTAAGTAATATCCCTAAGCTTATAGTATATCCTATACGTAGCTATTAGTAATACGCCTATTACTAGTATTAGCCTCTAGCTTATCTACTAGATTATTAGAGACTAACTAAGGATTTCCTCCTTACTAGTATCTAAGTAGCCTATAAGTACTAGCCTAGATTTCTCGTATAGTTATATTATCTTTCCTTTAATCTCTCGTATAAGTTAGAGGTTAAAGATCCTACTATAGTACTTATTTTTATTAAGGTAGAGGATTTTAAATATACTATTAGAAATAAGTATATCTATCTCTATATAATTAGATTCTTTAAAGAGTACTCCTAGTATTATTATTACTCCTTTTTTACGTAGTTTAACTACTAACTTATAGTTATTCTTCTCCTTCTAGGTAAGAAATAACTATATATATTACTATATATACTTCCTAGGTCTTCTTCTTTTCCTAGGTTATAGTTACTTAGCTTATATATGCGGCGCCTTAGTATTCCTATATAGTCTATTTCCTTACTATATAGCTCTTCTCTCTAGTATATCCTCTTTATCTAATCTCTCCTCTCCCTTATAAAGGTTACGCTCTTTCGCCCCTATAGGCTATAGTATACCTATAGCTACTACTAAGGTTTATTTCTAGGAAGGTTCTTACCCCTTCTTATAAGTAGTTTTAGCCTCTTATTATATAGCTCTTATAGGCCTTCTATGCGCGTGTAAATAGGGTAGTTTAACCTATAGTAGGAGTAGCTTATCTAGGTTAGCTAGTTCTTCTATATACTATAGCTTTTATAGCTAAGTAGTACGGTAGTATAGTTTAGCTTAAGTATATCTAAATATAACTAGTCTATTATTAAGCTTAACTATTATATTTTTACCTTTAATACCTTTAAGCTCGTATAGGCCTATCTATCTACCTTTCTCTCTCTAAACTATAATCTTAGAGTTAAGTAGGAGGTTTAGAATCTCGTACGACTTTATACTATTATAGGTATTAATCGTACGGTTAATATTAGCTCTTACCCTCTTATTCCTAAATATTCTTATAGCCTTATATAGAGGGGTGATAGTAAAAAGGAGTAATCGATTTTTTAACCTTTTTTAACGAACTATAACTTTACGAAAAAAATAGCTAAAAATATAAGAGATTATTAGTTTTATAGCTAAAGATCTCTTCTTTTAGTTTAGCGTATAATATTTATATAAAAGCTATAATATATTATATAATCTAGTATAGAACTAGGTAGATTTTTTTAGGTTATTTTTAAAGTAGTAGAACTTTTTAATTTACGTATAAAAATGTCTAATTTTTAACTATACCTAGTTAGGCTAGAAAAGATTATATAATTAAATTTTTACTATATATTACTTAACTAGGTATATTTTTATATTTAATTAAAAAAAATTAGAAATTTAAAAAAATAAAAAGCTTACGTAATATATTACTAAAATATTAGTCTATAGTCTATAAGTAAGTATCTTTTTTAGTTTTTCTCCTTTCCTCCTATATCCTTTAAAATAGCCGAAAATCTTTTAAAATTCGAATCTAAAGTTATTAGATTTATAGGTACTTTTAATAGTTTACTTTAATCTAGATAATAATATAATTATAGTATATAGTAAAAAGATAATTAATTGATATATAGTAATGAATTGAATTAATTAATTACTCTATTCTCTCCTTCTTTAATCGCTCTACTACTCCTCTATATACTTGTCTTCTACCTAGTATACTAAGGTTTACTAGTATAGATAGTAGAGATCTATTATCTTAGTTATTATAGTTCGGCCCTATACTATTTAGATTATAATGCGATAGTCTACTATATTTAGTATAGATTAATAGAATTTAGGTATACCCGATTTCTATTAATTAGCTCGCTTAGCTATTAGTATAGCGCTAGCGTATAATCGTTAGATCGCTCTATCGCTAGATCGCTCTATCGCATATCTAATATACCCCTTTAGCTTAATAACCCTTATTAAGCTGGACTAAGTATACTAGATAAGCGTTATAGTATCGAGTTAAGTCTAGATTTCGTCGAGAGGTACCTTATAAGTTACTTAGTACTCTTTTACCTCTACTAGTCTAAGTTAGGTTAAGAACCTCTCCTACTTATTTCCTAGGAGTACCTTTATAAAGCTATTAGTAGTTATCTCTATTAATAGAGTATATTAGACCTTAATTCGGCCTACTAATACCTCCTATCTTAGCTAGTAGTTATAGATATCTACGTGCCTTAGTTTAGTCTAGAGTTTAGCTAGCTCTTTAGTTATAAGCTAGATTATCTATATATTATCGTACTAGATAGTAATATAGCGCGTAGGTAGCTTAACTTATAGCTCATCGAGTAGTCTTAATATAAATATCGCCTCTTTAGCTACTTATAATAGAGCTAAAAGTTTAGCTTTAGTAGTTAATATTATAATAGTATCCTACTTATTAGCTCTCTACGCAACTAGCCTATTAAAGAGCTTAATTATATATTCTTAGGAGCTCCTTCTATCTATTATATTATTAGTAAATAATACGTTACTAGCTACTTGAAGTAAGTCTCCTCTACTAAGCTATAGGGCTCTCTATCTTATAGCTAATAGGTATATAATTACCTAGTTAGTAGTATCTTAGTACTCTATACTAGGATTAGAGAGGAATTAAGCTAGCTATAATATAGTAAAAGCTATATCTAGATAAGTAGTAACTATAGTAATATTAAGAGTCTACTAAGATACTATAGTATTTTAATAGAGTAAGGTTAGTTCTTAAAGATAAAGTAAGGTAAGAGGGATTTAGTCTTAACTATATAATAGAGCGTAGAAGTAGTAACTTAAATAACTATATTATCTCTATAACTATTTAAGTTGAATATAATAAGCCCTAGGGGTTTATTATCCTCGATTATATATATACTAGAGGCGCTTTATATTAATTACTTTAATATAATCGCTTTATATTAAGTACTCAACTTTACGCACTTTATCTTGCGCGCTTTAATTAAAGTAGTTACGTGATAACTATTACCTTATCCTACACGTACGCCTAATAGTAACCCTATATTAGTTCCTAATCTAACTAAGGTTATAATACTATCCTCCCTCTTCTAGTTAGGTCTACCCTTAGGCCTTAGTTCCTAATTAGGTTAGTCCTAACTTATAAGTAGCGTGCCCCGCACTAGTTATAAGTTAGCCTACTATAATATCTTTATCAGCCTATAAGCGAAAGCTCTATCTAGTCTCTAAAATCCTTAAAGCTAATTACCCTATAGAAACTCCTTATCTTAAGTATTCTATTTCTAGATCTTCTTATTACGTTATACTAAATACTAATTTAAAGTATACTAAATATACTCGCCTTAATTATCTATACGTTAGTATGTCCTAGGAGTCTCTTAATAAGACTTATAAAGAATATAAGAAAAAGGTTAATAAAGATAAAGTACTTCTAGCTATTATTATTAACTAGTTATTATAGAATAAGAAATTCTATAACATACTAAAGAGCGTACTTATCGTAAAGCCTTATACCTTACGTTGGAATTAGAGTTAGAGGGTAAACTAGATTCTCATTAATTATTTAACTATCCTAACCTTTTAATTAGTATAGCTACGTCGCCTATACTCTAGTCTACGCTAGGATTATTAGATAAATATATTACTATAGAGGGTATTACTTCTCCCATTAGTTCTTCTAATTAAGTTTCTAGCTCTTATAAGTTCTAATCCTTATTCTTCTAAATTATCTCTTAAATATATCTATTATCTAGATATTATTATCCTATTACTCCTATATAAGGATAATTTCTATATTTCTTTCTTATTTTTTCTAGTAGTTCCTTATAGTTCTAGAGGTTAGCTTCTAGTTCCTATATATTCTCTAAGTTAGGGTAGCCTTTCTATTTTACTAACTACTCTTAGTAGAAATATCTATCCCTAAATTCCTCTTATCCTATCTCTTAGTATCTATAGAGATCTTTAACTTTAAATTTATCTTCTTCTTCTATTTTATAGTAGAAGTTTCGCTATAGTAGCGTTTCTAAGTTAGTAGGTTCTAGTTTACTTATATAGAACCTAGGGTAGATCTTTATATCTTTTAGGAGTTATAAGGTGTATATAACTAGTCCGTCTTATAACTTAACTAAAAACAGTCTAACCTTAATATTATCAAGTCCCTTACTTAGTTGTTTTATACGTAGATTCTTCGTATATAGATATACTCTATCCCCCTCTTTTAGCTAAGGTACTATTTTTCGTTTCTTATTAGCGTGTCTAATATTACTTCCTTATACTTTTAGTATCTTATCTTATATTTCTTTGTATATTTTTTTAAGTTCGTCTATAGTTACTATTACTACTTATACCTTTAGTCCTAGTAATATTCTTTTAAATAGGTTTAGATATCTTCTATAATTCGTAAAGAATAGTATTCTTCCTATTAATTCTAAGAACTTATTATTATACGCAAGTTATACTATAGGTAGTAATAATACCTAATTATTTTATTAAGTATTAACGTAAATTCGTAGATATACTTTCATCGTACGATTCGTTCTTTCCGTTTATCTATCTATCTATAGATAATAAGCTATTAATAGCTTTCTTTTCGTTCCTATTAATACTAATAGCGTTGCCTAAAAGTTTAATATAAAGAGCTTATCTCTATTACTAATAATTAACTTTAGTATTCTATAATATCTAATTATTCGATCTAGGAATATAAATACTAACTACTATATAGTATAGTTATTCCTAAATAGTATTATCTCCGCGTATTTAATAAATCTATATATAATAACTATTATTGCATTATACGTAATTCTAGTAGCTAGGTCTTTTAATAGTAGTAGTTCTATTATAAAGTCTATTAAGATATCTTCCTAGGGAAACTCTAGTAATTCTATTACTTATATCTTACTATATAGCGCGTAAGTACTATATTTATTTTTCTAATAGTCTATACATTTTCTAATAAAGGTTATTACTTTATCCTTTATATTCTTAAACTTATAGTTTCTCTTAATAAGTTCTATAGTTCTCGTAATTCTAGGGTATCTATATACTAGATCGTTATAGTATTATCTTATAATTACTTCTTATAACTCTTTAGGTACGTTATTCGTAATTATTATAAGATTATTAATTTCCTAATTTATATTAATCTTATTTACTAGTCCTAGCGATCTATCCTAGTTAAACTTTAGTATAGTTCCTTTAATAGTCTCTTTTATTCCTACGATATTATATCTTCAGCTAAGAGCGTCTACTCTACTATTATCTTTTCCTAGTATATATATAATTTAGAATTTATATTATCCTAAGAGTTCTAACTATCTAGTTTATTATTAATTTAAAGCTTTTATTATTATAAACGTAACTAAGTTCTTATAATTAGTAAATATTATAAGTTCTAAGTAACTTTCTACGTAAATTCTCTAATATTTAAGTGTATTTACTATTATAAGTAATTCTTTATCGTACATATTATATTATTCTTCTAGTCCTAAGAACTTTCTAGAGTAGTAGGCTATTAGGTGCTATTTCCCTTCGCGTTCTTATAGTACTACTACGCTATATATAAGGTCTAATACATTAGTCTTAAATCTTAATAATTCTCCTCTATAGAATAGTACTAATATAGGTAGTATTATATAAACTATCTTAAGTTTATTAAATACTTCTTAATATTCTTTTATCTATAACTAAGGTATATCTTTTTTATTAGGTTTATAAGTAGTAAGGCTTTTCCTAAAAAGTTCCTTATAAAGTGTCTATTAAAGTTAATAAATCCTAAGAATAACTATATCTCTTTAATATTCCTTAGCTCTTTCTATATTTTAACTACTTTAATCTTTTCTTTACTTATTTTTACTCCTTTAGTACTAATTATACATCTAAGAAATTCAACTTCTATCTTATACTATTCGTATTTTTCTAGTTTTAGCTTTAGGTTATACTAGTCTAAGCTCTTAATACTATTTTAATATATTATTCGTATTTATTTATAAACTATAAGTATATTAATATATTATCTAAGTATACTACGACGTATTCGTCTAGGTATTCCTAAGTATATTATTAATTAATGCTTAGAATATAGCTAGTAATTAGTTAGCCTAAATAGTATTACTATATACTTATAATAGCTATAGCGTATTCTAAATGCTATTTTCTATTCTTTACCTTCTTTTATTCTAATAAGGTAGTAACTATCCTATAGATCTAGCTTTATAATATCTTTACGTATACTAATCTATCTCGTAATTCGTAATATTTAGTAGTAGGTAGTAGTTCTTTATTATAATTTATTAAGCTTCCTAAAGTTAATATATACTTAAGGTAGCTTTATTTCTTTAGTATAAATAATATTAGGTAGCCTGCTAGCGATATTAATTCCTATATATAACCTCTTATAAGATTCTTCTTAATATAGTCTTTAAGTATTTCTAACTCTTATTCTAATAGTCTATAGATAGGTCTAGAAGTTAGTTCCTTCCCTTCCTATAATATAATTATATAGTCCTAGGGTTAATACTTTAGTAGAGAGTTTTCTTCTATCCCTTCTATAAAGAGGTAACTAAATTCCTTATACTATTATAGGATATTAGGAGTTACGCGTTTCTCTAATACTCTTACTTTGTAACCTAATACCTAGTTAGTATCTATAGAGGTAACTATACTTTTATTATATATTAGTTACGAAGTGTTTAATTTATAAATTATCTTCTTATCTACTATCTTAATCTATTAATACGTAGGCTTAGATCTATATATATCTTTATAGTCTATCTATAAGAGGGTCTAGTATTTCAATTAACTCTAGGATTAAACTCTCGTAACTATAGTAGTCCTAATATAATATCTTTACTAGCTAAGGCTAGGATATCTAGGTATACTTCTATAGTTCTTCCTTAGATAGTAAGTATTATAGTAGTTTTATATATTACTACTAGTTCTCCTAGTATAGCTTTTCTATTCGCGATACAGACTAGATAGGGATACTTCTTCTTTATAGGCTTAAGTCTAGCTTATTACGCTGCATCTAGTAATATAAAATTCGTAAATAATCCTAAATCTAATAATACCTTTATCTATTATACTCCTACTATAACTAGGAGTTTAATAAGTTTCTCTACGTTAATAGTATTATATTCTCACTTATTAAGTACTTATCTAAAAAAGACTTATCTTATTTATACTCTCTCCTTATAAATCTATTTAATATCTTAGCTTCTTTATATTATTTACACTCGTCCTATAGATAGTATTACTAAATTAAATATATATACCTTCTATTAATTAGTATATTATTTGCGTTTTCGTCTATAGTTATAGCTCTAGCGAAATATCCTACTTATCGTTTATCCTATAGGTATTATTTATATATTACTTTTTTACATTTATTCTAAAACTATTTATACTTAGATTTTCTCGCTAGGAAATATCCTAAGCCTATTTTATCTAAGTAGTATATAAGATATTTATTGTAGAAATACTATATCTATAATAATAGTAGGTAGTTAAGGTTTTTATAATATAACTAATACTATAGGATCCTACTAATTAGTATATTAGATATATTAAGTAGCTTTTAAGCTTCTAGAGTAAATAAATCTAGTTACGATCCTTAGTAGAGACTCTAGTCCATCTATTTATTATCTTACTAATCTTTAATTAAGTAGTAGCTATCTACTAGGTTCTAGATTTCTCCTATAAATCTATCTTATACTATTACGTCTTCGCGTTATAGTTCTAGGGTTTCTAGTAGAGTATAATATCCTAAGGACTCTAGCTTAGTATTATCTATATCTTCTTTTATATCTTCTAGCTCCTTATCCTTCTAGTTAGAGTCTAGGTAATCCTAAACTATAAGTACTTTTCTTCCTAGGTAAGGGTGCGCGGTAGCATTGTAGTAATATCCTCCCCTACTATTTTAGTATAATCTCTCTTTTCTTATAGTTTCTAAGAAGCTAATATTCTATTTTCTTATATTCCTTCTTTTAAGGCTATTGTGTTCGTACGCATCTTCTATAAGTTTTCTTGTAAGGGTTTTTCGTACTTTTGAATTCCTTAACTAGTTAAAGGTTATTAAGTCTTATTTATATTTCCTTAGATAATTCCTCTTCTTTTCTTAGTTCGTTTAGAGTTAGATCTCCTAGGTCTTTAAGTTCTTGGCTAAGTAGGTAGATAGCTTTCCCTTTATCTAGTATCTATTATACCTACTCCTATTCTTCCTTAGTATTATCGCCTTACCCTATAATTATATTAAGAGATTAGTCCCTAACCTAGTATCTCTTACCTATTTATCTTTTAGCTTTATTCTTTAATTAGTAGTCCTTTAATATATAGCTGGTTTTACTATAGTTATAGTAGGTTCTCGTTTCCTTACTATTATCTAACTTCTTAGGGCGATAGTCTAGTATTCGTCCTCCTTAGGTTATATTGTCAATATATATGTTATTAAGGCCGAGATACCTATAATTACTACTAACCCTAGGTACCTTTGCAACCCTCTAGTATCTATAGTTTAGCTAGTATTTCTATTTCTCGTTTATGCGGGTTAGTACAGCGTACTTATCTTTTACTTTAAGGCGAAATTCGTACAAGTAGTTATCAACTCTAATTAATTCTTCGACTAGTTCGTTAAGGTTATTAATTGTAGCTCTACTTCTTATAAGCTCTACCTATACGCCTACTTTTAATCCCTATCTAAATATCTTTATTAAAGCCTAGTTATTCTATTTAGTCTAGATCGAATAATTCCTAAATTTATTAGTATAACTAGAAGCTAAATAATTCTATTATAAGGCCTAGATAGCTTATTCTATAATAGCTAGTTTGTTAGCGAGTTAGAATACTTATTATATCTTTTCCTTAAACTCGATCTATTGTTTAAACATGTCGTCGCAACTATTATTATTATTATCTATAAATTTCTTAAGGTATAGTATAACCTATTTCTTAGCTTTTCCTCTTAGGTATATTACTGTAAGTATTAGTCAATTATTATTAGGTACTTTATCTATTTTAAAGTAGACGTTAACTTAAAGTAGCTATAATTTAAGCTTAGTATAGTCTCTATAATAGAGGTCTAGCTTAGCGACCTTAGAGGTTATAGCGCGGGTCGTTCCTACCTACTAGTCGTATAAATCTATTAACGCGTTACTTATTATAGAGGTATTTAAAGTATTAAGAGTCTACTAAAATACTATAGTATTTCAATAGAGTAAGGTTAGTTCTTAAAGATAAAGTAAGGTAAGAGGGATTTAGTCTTAACTATATAATAGAGCGTAGAAGTAGTAACTTAAATAACTATATTATCTCTATAACTATTTAAGTTGAATATAATAAGCCCTAGGGGTTTATTATCCTCAATTATATATATACTAGAGGCGCTTTATATTAATTACTTTAATATAATCGCTTTATATTAAGCGCTTAACTTTACGCGCTTTATCTTACGCGCTTTAATTAAAGTAGTTACGTAATAACTATTACCTTATCCTATACGTACGCCTAATAGTAACCCTATATTAGTTCCTAATCTAACTAGGGTTGTAATAAGTAAATAGGAGTAAGCTAATTTTACGCTAGTACTTATTAATCTTAGATAGTATTACTAAGCTAGTATAAGGCTTAAGCTTAGAGGTAGCTATTAGAGTATTATAGTAGATATCTTATTTATCTATAAGCTAGTTTATCTTATTAATATATATAGTCTATAGGAGTTAGATAAGGCGTTACTCTCTATTCTAGATAATCTCTATACTAAGGAACTATTAGAGATCTACTCCTCTAGTAATAGTATATTTCTCTTTTAGGAGATTAGTTACTTACTCTACTTCCTTAGTCTTCTTTTTATTATAGGCTATAATAATATCATCTATATAGAAGAAGATAATAATACTATCTTTTACTATATAGTATAGCTTATATAGTACTATCTAGAAGTCTATTCTTTTAAGCGTAGTAGTAAACTCTTTCTACTATAGTAGAGGTAAGATTTATAGACTATATAGAGCCTTTTAGACCTAAAAGATAGTCCCCTTCTTCTAGTATCCCTTTAGTATCTTTATATAGATCTCTCTATCTATTATAGCGTAGATAAAGGTATTAGTTATATTATACTACTTTAGTTTAAGGTTGTATTTAGCTATAATTACTATAAGTATCTAGAAGGAGCGGCTAGCTAGTATTATAGCGTAGGTATCTTATAATATAATATTTCTTTACTAGTCTCTACGTACTACTAGTTAGGCTTTATACTTAATAAACTAGTAGTATTTATCTAACTTATAGGTATAAACCTATATATAATTAAGTATCTACTAACCTAATTATTTAATCGGTTTAGCTAGTACTTTAGTCTATAATCTTATCTACTAATAGCTAGTTATATAAGCTTATTTAGCTTCTTTAAATAGTTTACCTATTAGATAGTTATCTAGATTTATTCGGTAGGTTAGTAGAGGTAGGAGTTAATTGAGATAGAGCTTTAAGCCTATTACGAGTAATCTTTTTATCTTTACTTTATCTATTAGCTCTCCTCTATATTTTCTAATATTTTATTTAAGTACCTACTATAAAAGCTACTACCTATAGAATAGTTTTAGATAAACCTTATTTATTATAGGGATTTATTATAGGTATTAACTATTCTTAGTTTAAGCTAGTTTTAGATATCTTATCTAGTATTAGACCTAGCTAATCTCTAGCTATTAATTAAGCTAGTAGTACTACTAGTAGTAGTAATAGTAGTAGAGTTAGATAGTAATCTCTAATCTTTTATCCTTAATAGTAGCTAGGTAGGTCTACTTTATTACTTTTAGTTAATATATCTAGTTTAGTATTATCCTTATAGAAAGACTCTATTTCTAGCTAATAAGTTAGTATAAGGAGCTTAATAGTTCTTATATAAGTAGTAATCTCTTCTAGTATTTAATGTATAAGATTATCTATTAGGTCCTCTATTTTACTATTAAAGATTATATACTTATTAAAGATAATATCTTAAGTACTTATTACCTTAGCTATAGATAGTACCTATATCTAGTAGATATTTAACGATCTATACCTAATAAGATAGCTAATCTATACCTTTAGGTCTAGTTATTATAGTCTTAACTTTCTATAATAGGTATTATTAGTTATTATATAAGCTTTATATCTATATACTTTTAGATAAGCTAAGTTTAGTTTTCTAATAGATGTAGTAATCCTTCTATTATATATAACTATTATAAAGAAGGTCTTATATAGTATCTTCTAGTTATTTATATAACTTAGAGTTCGATTATATAGGTAAACTCTAGCCTATATAATCTCTAGCTAGAGTTCCTATAGTAAGTTAGCGTTAAGGTATATTATACGTAACTTCTCTTTATTTATACCTCTAGTACGCTTAGCTCCTCTATTTTAAGCTTAAGTATCTAGAGCTAAGAGCTCGACTATAATACCTTATAAGGTTAGCTAGCGTTAGATATCTAGCTTTACTATTATAATCTCGTTATTAGCTTTAATAACTTTAACTAATATATTATACTAGTTCTTTAAGAAGAGAATAAAGTTTACTAGGATCTTAATAATTGATTTTACTAGTTAGTTATCTATAAAGTAGAAGTTCTACTATAGTTTATAAAGCTTCTTAGTAACTAGTATCTAGCTCTTTTCTTTATTAAAGCTTTATACCTTATATAAGTAGAAATCGATTAAGATTCTTTCTCCTAGTCCCTTATAGCTAACTTATAGTACGCGGCTAATTTATTATTTTATCTTTACTTTACTATAGGCGTTATATTTAATAGTAGTTACTCCTTTAATACGTACCTTTTAAGTTTACTAAATAAAGTACTTAATTACTACTAGTCCTAGATAGCTAAGTCTCTTATACTATAGTAGTATAGTTACTCTAGCTAACTAAGGCTTATAGGTATAATATAATACTTCTTATATTAGATAAAACTCGAGTATCTACTAACTATAGATTTTAGTAAGGTCTCTAATTATCTACCTATCTAGCTTATTTAGAGTTATAGGTTCTACTTAGGTATTCTACTATATTCCTCTCTATTAGAGTAATTAAAATAAGACTAGGTTATAGAGGATATCTAGGTATATAGCTATATTATATAGAACTAGTCTATTTATCTTAGATTAACTCTTTAACTTTAGATTAATAGATCTATATCCCTTTACCTATATCTTTAACTTACTAGCCTATATATAGTCTTCTTAAGTAGGTAGGTAATAGTTATAGATATAGTCTAGGTTATTTATAATATAGTAGGTTAAGCCTAAGTTAAGGATAAATAAGTTTTATAGTAGGTATTTAATCTAGTTATTTATTATAGTAAAGGTAGCTTTAGAGATTTTCTAGCTATATATAGAGGGGTGATAGCGAAAAAGAGTAATCGATTTTTTAACCTTTTTTAACTAATTATAACTTTACGAAAAAAATAGCTAAAAATATAAGAGATAGTTAGTTTTATAGCTAAAGATCTCTTCTTTTAGTTTAGCGTATAATATTTATATAAAAGCGATAATATATTACGTAATCTAGTATAGAACTAGGTAGATTTTTTTAGGTTATTTTTAAAGTAGTAGAACTTTTTAATTTACGTATAAAAAAGTCTAATTTTTTAACTATTCCTAGTTAGGCTAGAAAAGATTATATAAGTAAATTTTTACTATATATTACTTAACTAGGTATATTTTTATATTTAATTTAAAAAAAATAGAAATTTAAAAAAATAAAAAGCTTACGTAATATATTACTAAAATATTAGTCTATAGTCTATAAGTAAGAATCTTTTTTTAGTTTTCCTCCTTTCCTCCTATATCCTTTAAAATAGCCGAAAATCTTTTAAAATTCGAATCTAAAGTCTAGCTTCTATTAGAGGCTAATACCTTACCTAATATAATTTCTAATATCCTTAAAAGGGATATTAAATCTATTTATAATACTATTCAAAGAATTAAAGCTAAAAGGGGTAAAAAGGAGATAGTTAAAGGAGTTATTAAGAAGAAGATAACTCTTAGAGAAAAAAGAGTTATTAAAAGAGATATATTACGGTCCCCTAAAAAGATTAATAAGAGATTAATAGTAGAAAATAATTTAGGAGTTAGTAAAAGGAGTTTACAAAGATTCTTTAAAGAGGAGAAAGTTACTACTAATAGAGCGACTAAAAAGCCGATTATTTCAGCTTTTTCAGCTAAATTAAGGGTTAAGTACGCTAAAGAGCAGCTTAAAAAGCTAGAAGAGAAGGAAATTAATCTAAAAAAGATTATATTTTCAGATAAAAGCTCTATATAAAGGGGGCACGGAGCTAGGCAGGAGTACTATCGAAAATTCGGTACTATAAAGGCTAGAAGGTAATTAGTTTCTACAACTAATAAAAGTAAGTTTAAAAGATTTCCTAGTATACTATTTTATTCTATTTTTTATCTATTTTTTTTCTATTTAATTAGTTTTTTAATAGTAATAATACTAACTAAGTTATAGCTAGAGATATAACTATCTTAGTTTAGGGAGCTATTTAGATAGAAGGACGATCTCAATTAATCTTTATAAGGGACCCTATAAAGACTTCGGCTTTCGATAATAGAAGATATATCCGAGAGGTACTAAATCCAGTAGTTAAAAAGCATATAAAACGCGGTTAGTATTACTATCTCTTTTTACTCCTTTATCTATCTATATAGATAACTATATATATATATATATATATATTAGTTATATTTCTAGATTATATACTAATTATCTATATAGGGTGGAAATATTAGTAAGATAACTATAAACTCTATAAAGCTAAAGCGGTTAAGGATTGGTTTAAAAGGAATAAAGTTAAGCTTTATCCTCACCCTACCTATAGCCTAGATCTAAATCCTATTGAAAATATATAGAGTATACTTAAAGATAGGCTAAATAAACGCCCTAGAAAGAGCTTAGGAATAGGAGTTAATGAAAGGAGTATAACGCTCTTTAAAGAGGCTATAAAAGAGGAGTAGCTAGCTATAGCCCAGTTAGCTATAGATAACTGTATATTATCTCTCCCTCGGCGATATATAGTAGTAAAGATAGCTAAGGGTTATTAAACTAAGTATTAGCTTAGTTAAATATATAACTATACTCCTAAACGCGTAAAAACTAGAAGTTTCTATATAATATAAACTAGTAGTACGATATATCTAAAAATCTAGTATATTATATTTATACTATAGTTAAATTATATATATAAAATATAGTAAAAAAGATACTCGAAATAAAAAGTAATAGCTCTCTAAAGTAGAAGAAAAAAAAAGCTATAACTTTAGAAAGAAATAGATCCTCTAAGTATACTTAATAATTAGAATCTAAAATTTTAAAAATAATAATATAGTTTTTCTCTTTAAAAATCTCTATCTCTTATATTTTTAGCTATTCTTTTCGTAAAGTTATAATTAGTTAAAAAAGGTTAAAAAATCGATTACTCTTTTTCGCTATCACCCCTCTATAGTTACTTATCTTAGATATTAGGTATTAGAGTCTATAATTACTTAATACGAGGTTTTATCTATCCTCTAATTAGCCCTTAAAGTATAGTATTATACTTGTACTTATAGTTAATAAGCTCTTATTAAGTCTTATTTAAGATCTACTACTTAGGTACCTTATCTAGGTAGATATAGTAGTAGTCCTATATATTATATAATCTACTATAAGTAGGGTAATATACTCTATCTACTATAGTTATATCTTAATTATAAGATTATTTAACGTTTATATTTTCTCTATATATCTATTAATTATAGGTTTTACCCTAGTTTTTAAGTAGTATACTATCTATAATAGAGGCGTCTCTTATATTATTCTAGGTAGTAGTACTACTAGTAGCGAGAGATAAGGTATTATTAACTATAAAAGTAGCCTTATATTTCCCTAATCTAAGAAGATAATTTACTATTATATACTCTTAGTAGTATTTTATTATCTTCTTCTAGTTTATACTAGGTAAAAATTATCTATAGTCCTAAAAGATTATTAACTATATAGATACTACTTTATTAATAGATACTAGGAAGTCTTAAGTAATTATATTAATTTATAATAGCTCTACTACTTAGTATATTTTAGCCTTAGTAGTAGTATAGTTATACTTAGCTAGCTACGTATCCTAGTTCGATATACTTCTTATAGGCTTAAGTAAATTAAGATACCTATTATAAGCTTATTCTTATTTAATATACTTATCTATACTAATAGTTTATTTTAGGTTAGTTAGCTACTATTATAGTAACTAGTCTAGTAGGTAGTATATACGTAGTAGATATAGTAAGACTAAGGATTAGATAAGCGTAATAATATACTAGATACTTACCTACTCTATTTTATACTTATATTAATTGCTATAGTATTACTTAGCTAGAATCTTATATTATTTAAGGTCCTCTTTAAAAGCTTTAAGACTAGTAGTTAAGAGTTTAGATTATCTAGTTAGATTCTAAACGTTTATAGCTAGCGTGTAGTTAGTAATTAATAGAGCTCTAACTGCGTCTAGTTTCTAGATTAATAGAGTAATTATATCTAGGTTGATTTTATCCTAAACGTTATATACTACGCATCTGGATTAAAGCTAAGTAATCTATATAGTATAGTCTATATCGCTCCTTAGTATTACTATTAGATCGCGTTATAATATATAGGCTATTTTACGTTAATTAATTAACTTAATTTAGTTAAGATAGTAAAACTCTTAATTATTAGATTTACGGGTACCTTTAATAGTTTACCTTAATCTAGATAATATATTTATAGTACGTAGTAAAAAGATAATTGATTAATGTATAGTAATAATTAAATTAATTAATTACTCTGTTTTTTTATTCTTTAATCGCTCTACTACTCCTCTATATACTCGTCTCTACCTAGTATACTAAGGTTTACTAGTATAGATAGTAGAGATCCGTTATCTTAGTTATTGTAGTTTAGCCCTATACTATTCGGATTGTAATGCGATAGTCTACTATATTTAGTATAGATTAATAGAATTTAGGTATACCTAATTTCTATTAATTAGCTCGCTTAGCTATTAGTATAGCGCTAGCGTGTAATTATTAGATCGCTCTATCGCTAGATTGCTCCATCGCTAGATTACTCTATCGCATATCTAATAATTACTTATATTAAAATACTCTAAATATAAGATAAGATAAGATAAGATAAGTAGTATAAAAAAATTAAAATTATTAGTTAGACCTAAGGTAACCTAGTCTATACTAACTATACCTATACCTAGGGCCTATATAACTCTAATCTAACCTAACCTAAAGCTAGTATTAACCTAGTAAATTTAGGTTAGGTTAGGTTAGGTTATTACGTAATCTAACCTAACCCTAACTTAACTCTTACCTATTTACTAGCCTATTAAAAGGAGAAGAATTACTCTAGTTAGCTTTAATATAAACGCTCTAGTAGCGCTAATATTTACTATCTCTTAACCCTAGGGTTTATATACTACTATTGTTAGATTTGCAGGTAATCTGAGGTCGAACTCAGTCATCTACTACCAGATGAAAGCGTTATCACAAAACTATCCGAGACCATGTCCGAGATCATAGCTAGCATAGCCAGCACAGCCGGTATAGCCAATATGGCCAACATGGCCAGTAAAGCTAATATCCGATAGCTCATAGCGTTATAGATAAGCTGCGCAGAATTGGTACCATTAAATAACTGCGTTGAGTTAACTCAACTACTCAACAAGAGATAGTAGATCTCCGCCCTCCGAACCGAGAGACCTTAATAAGATCCGTAGAGATAGATATATAAACTAGTAGAAAGCGTAGTAGATAGAATAAGTAGAATATTAATAGATAACAATTAAGAGCATTTACAGACAATTAATTAATTATTTACTACATCATTTATTATAGTCTTTTATTATATACCTTATTCCTATACTGTGCAAACGGCTGTGGAGTTGGACTCCAACTTTGTACAAGTAAACCTATGGACGTGGAAGGTTTTAGATGAATGGATTTTTGCAGTTAGGATCCGAGTAAAAAAGAGGCATGAATGGCACCTCTTGCGCTTGTTGAGAAGGCGCTCGAAAAAAAATTCCACAATGGCGCAGAGGCATACAATGAGCACGCTTCTGCACCTCATCTATATGCATATTCACCGTAAATGCTTAAACCCATACATAATTAGACAAGCAACGATACTTACTCACACGCGATTGTAGTGCATGCGACAAGCTCAATCGACAAACTAACTTAATTTGATGTCTTTTTTGCAAGATAGCCCACCGGCTGGGTGGATTGCACTCACTGGACATTTACTAGTTCATATGCACCTTAAACGCAAATCTTCACTTTACTGACATAGAACAAAGGTAAGTATTCATGAAATTAATATATGAAATAATAATCGCTCCTTTTGTTAATGCCGTACCTCACAACTCCCCTTTTCTAGAATTGCCTCCATCTGCTCCGAGATGTTTAGGAGACCAGGAGGTTTAATCTTTCGTCACATCATAAACTGGTAATGGAAATGGAGAAATCTGGCTACACTCCGAGAATCCCGACGCCGCATGCACACAGCGCACGTTCCCGCCATTAACTACCGAGCCCCGAGCGTGAACAGTACGTTTCGGTCCATGCTTCTTCCTGCATATTATTAGGTTCTAGCTTCCTATAATTTGAGGTACTGAAAATTAAACTTACAAACTATGCTCCACGTCGAGCTTGAAGTCCATGTAAGTTTTATAGTTGACGAACTTGAACGCGTAAGACGAGTCGGTGCAGTTGGCCAAGTAGCTCGATGGGTAGCCTGTGTAGGCCTTTGCATACGGCCAATATGTCGAACAATTTGTGCTTGACCCGTCGCTCGGGTCACTCACTCCGAAGGAGACTATATAAAAAAAAGAATGTCGGTTGGTGGGCTCAAAGGTGAAGAGATTGGTGACTTCAAAGGGCGCAGGGTTTTTGAAGTCGGGGTCAGGATTGGGGAGAGCGATTGCGAATGGAACGAAGGAGATTATGAAAAGGGACCTAAGCGAGAACATGACGACTCGTGGGGACCTGAGTGCTTTCGGTAGCTGTGGGAGCTATGCTCTGGGCGAGAGAGCGTGGCTTCTTGTAGTTCTTGTATCAGCTGGGGATCACGTCGCAGAAGAGTTGCTAATTTTATCCTCAGCTCCTGGTCAGGTACCTTTGAACGCGCTCGTGTACGTAGGTGGGCTGATCAGCTCGAATTTCTATTTTTAGCTTTGACTATTCGCGTAAACTTTCGCCAAAATACGAACAAGGGCCTGTTTGGTCGCCAGATTAAAACTCTGTTTTCAAGCCGATAAGGAAACCCGAAGCCACAAAAAGCCACTCCATTTTTGCTCCATTAACGCTTATCCTATGACGAATGTAGGCTTACCTTATTAAGTACATTAGGCCAGAAAGAGCGCTATTTTAAAACTGGTGGCTTCATATTCGGCTATTTTCTGCTAAAACGCCGTTTTCTTTCTGGTTACCAAACAAGCCCTAAATAATGTGCCTATGCGTCCCAACTGCATCTTGCACATGACGTGCAAGGATACCGTCCCTGCGTAGCGGAAAACTCCGCGTTGAGAAAACCCATCAGTGCCTTTCGTGTTAACAACAACAATCAAGAAGCCTAGAAAATCTCGGAATAGAAACATGATGCATGTAATAGAACACTAGGTCTGTCTCCGGAGTAGCTCGGCCTAACTAAACAATGACTTGCTAGTTAAGCTCTTTTACTTAGGTGATGATACTATGGTTATGAATTTGATGATTATAAGCGCACTTAAGTTCTGGAAGCTTCTTATAGAATATTGTAGTGGTAAAACGAATCTCATCGACTACATATTCCTCGCAGGTACAACAAGAGCATTTTCTAGGCTAGTTTACGCATTAGCTACCTGTGTGTTGTAAGGTGTAAGGACTGACTATTTAGTGCTCTATCTCGCTTGTTACTCGCTAGTAAGTAAACGAAGTTGCTATACACCCTTACTATTAGTTATAACTTCTTGCGAACACTTCTGCTATAGGCTTAGTCACTAAAAAGTTAGCAGACAGTGTGACCGATAAGTCTTCATGGAAAGAAGGAAGACCTGTGTATATTAAGGTAGTAGGGGGTTGCTGCGTGCCCTTATCGTCTGTTGAAGTGATAAGTGATATCTTAGCTCATTTAATGGTTGGTTAATAATCCTCTGAGAGGAGCTTTCGCTTTAATGGCTGAAAGAAACTATTATCTAAAAGTGAACAATCCTCTTTTACCTTTCTGTTTTCCTGCTCTTGGTACCGCTGGTAAGCAACTCTTCACGAATTACGGCACGTAAATCCCTTTTGCCTAATTACCCACCCTCTTCAGCCCTGTAAGTACTTAATAACACCGCTCAAGCGTCGCAGTATTCCCTAAGTCCGATTCCCACCTACGATCCTGATCTCTTCCTCGCTACTAGTCGCGAATAACAGTGAATGCCTTCATAATAAAGTGTACGTTGGTGGCTGGAGCACGTCGTGTTGTTGCGTACGATGGCGTACTTGACGGCGTGGATACACTATTGGTAAACTGGCGAAGGTGACACGAGTTGGGATCTATCACGTGGTGTGGCTAATGTGGCTGGTGCGCCCCTTACAATTGAATATCGATGCCTACAGTCGCGAGCAGAATCGGTTTCCGGGTTTGCACTTTGATTTGTTCTCACAGCACGGACCTAGTAACAGGGGGCCTTCCTCGTTAGTAATTAATATTAATATATTACATCCAGCCTGTTACCGCAAACCTCCGTGTTGCATCACATCCCGGCGAAGCGGGAACACCCTGCGTGGGGCAACAAGACCAAGGGTACCTCGCGCAACCAGCAACTTGGACGCTGCGTATATCTTATTCTCTGAAGCTTAGGTAGGTCCAAATATTCTCTTGTTATTTGCTAGTAGGATACAGCCCATTGTTGTGGCGCAAGATTAGAGCCGTATCGAAATGCACATGGCTAATGGGTTATTTCACCCAAGAAACGTGCTGTAGCTTACTAACCCCCATCCCTGCGAAGCGAATGCCCTCCATGTAGAAACGAAATCGGGGTACTTTGCGCAATAATGCCTAGAATTCCACTCACATTTTGATGTTTTTTTTAATCATTTCTAAACCTATTACTATTACTATATAAAGATTACTGTACCTCGAGCTTAGTCTTCTTACTGTTTAATGATCTCGCTGATAGTCCCACATGCCTTTACTGAAGCAGTACCATCTGGGGTGGATATAGCTTGATCAACTCATCCAGCGTCATTGGTCCTTTGAGCTTCAGGCCCACCAAGCTCTGACGCGATGCAAACTCTCCTTCTCTGGAGATGACCAAAGTGATCACACTAGTGAGAACTTGATGGATGCTTTCCTCAGCAAAATTAGCACCAATGACTGCAAACTCTAAGGAATCAAGCTGGGACTTCCGCCACTCCTTGTCAATCACCAGGACATTCTGGCCGAAGCCCGGCTGATCGAATTCGAACGGCGAATATTCATCTGCCAGGCTAAATGTTCCCCATTCGCCGTACTGGTACTTTTCTGTTGTCATTCCCACCCGCAGCTTGATGACTACGGTTGTGAAGAGAAGTATGAGGCCGAAGTCCGGGCTGCCGCGCATTGTAAACACGGGCGACACACTCTCCGATTCCATTCTTTCTCCAAGAGCAATATCAAGCATCAAAGGCTCACCGTTACCCGGCTCATTGACCAATTCGAACTTCATATCGGAACGGATGCGGTATATCGCAACTGGTCTGCATCTCTTCGAATCCTCGCGATTTTCGATCCATTTATACTCGCAGCCACCAGTCGTTGACCACACCCACCCCGCCCAAGACCAGCTCGGAAACCCAGTTCTTCGCGTTATCGGCGTCTGCGTCATTAGACTAATCCTCTCCATTGTCTCCGGCGTCCAGCACAGTGCTCGAGAGAAAAATGAAAGTGGTAGGCCATAGTGAAATGAACCCAAGGAGGATTCTAAAGCGTTCATAACGCCGGTAAATGCATTCAGGATATCACCATCATTGGTTACGTTCCGTAGTGAATACTGCCGTACGATCCTTTGGTAGTTGCTCATCGCCTCTGCTGGCGTATTCGAAGAATCCGCCGTTTCCTCGAGAAAGGTAGACGGCACAGGGAACACGTTGTATATCTCCGCAAGGATGGATTCTAGATGCTGACTAGACGGATGTACTTCACCCTCAATACCATCAGGATATACCAGGCAGCAGAACTGCTCCGTGAATACCAACATTCGCCGCGAGAAGAGAGATTTTTGCAGCGTCCAGGCACGGCTGGCCCATATGGATTCGAAGATTTAAGATTTGAGGGACATGGGTTGGAAGGAGAATTCGAGTGCGGATATTTCTCCAATGTCGTCATCTTTGCCAGAGTCGCTATAGGATGGCACCAAAAAGCGAGTCGTGGGTCGATATCGCTCACGAGAGACGCCGTGGATACCATAATCAGCATTGGGAGAATCCGCAGTGACGATGGTTATGGTGGCGCTGGCGTAGATAGTGTTCATGTTGCGGATTTGGTCGTTGAGTTCGTGGGACGGTGCGTCTTGCATGATGCATAGGCAGTCGACCTTGTGGATCAAGATGTAAGTAACTCATCTTCCCAAGGCCACAGTTTTCCATGGCAACAATCTCAAGCTCCAACTTACCCATAGATATCTTATTTTGATGTTCCGACATACTTCTATAGCATCTTCCACCGTCCTTGAGCATACATCCGGACTCAAGGCTTCTGGAACCTGCAGGCTGTCGACATTCTTCGTAGTAAGAAGGAGTTGTTTACAACCTCCCCAAACATAACTCAGCGCCGCGTATTCATCATCTGGATTCAGTCTCCGGAGACACCGGTCATTGACATCGATATGCCAAGTCTGTGGTAGCCTCGCAGTCCGCGAATGCGCATACTCTTTCTCACACTTCGCAATCCAGCCATTGAGTTCTTCCCGAGGAGGCGATGGTGGATTGAAGTCAAGTTCCTTCATTTGCAAGTAAACATGGAAATCGTACAGTCTGACTGGAGAGTCGGAAAGGAAAGTTAAAAGCCCCGGCAGACCGGACGCATATAACAGAATCAGTCTCGACTCATCGAGCAATGCTGAACGAAGCGCACGGTTCTGGAGCGTACGTTGACAAGTAGTCAGGAATTGGCAGAATGTGCAGCCTCGTGTTCTGCCGCGGGCGATGTTCACTTCCTTGCGTTGCGAAGAGTGGTCTCCGCAGAGATATTTTAGGACGGCGACACAGGCGTCGCAAATAGTGTTACTAGTATCGGCAGCAGTCGTTCGGTTGGTGCTGTTCTTGTTTCCCATGGCTGGATTTTGCAGATGTAAGTGCTACGTTTGGAGGTTCCATCTGAAGGTCAGGTGTTGAACGGTGGGCGCTTATGTCATTCGGAGACCAGCATTAATTACGAAACTACCCATGCGAAGCGTATACTACCTCTCGTCGCGGGCGCTAAACCAGGCCCCCTAAACGACTCCAGACGTAATCTAAATAGTACAAAATACTCTAATAACTCTACATATTACTCTACTAAAAAATCTCGTAATAATAGCTTTTGTATATGGCTCAATAGCTTTAAATTTAGATATCGTGGATGTGGTGTTCGCGTTCGTCAGGTAGGGATGTGCGTTAGGTAGTCTGCTCATGTTATAAGACCCACACGCGGCGGACAAAATAAAGCCGACACCAAAACGCTCGGGCCATAACAACAAGATCGAACTGTCAACACTAACTTTGAAGCAATTTTCCACCACAACTACAAGTCTAATATATTTAAATTTTTGTGCGCATCTTTCTCAGCATGTCTAAAAGAGGTATCCCTCACTTTTACACACCTAAAAAAGCTAGAATAAAGGGCGCAGTAGAGTTTAATGACGCTATGGGCATAGAGTACTTTAAAACTGACCTTTTCAAGTTTTATGGCGTCTCTCGGCAGTAGGGCTACGAGATACTTGGCCAGCTAGATTAAGCTGATGATTGGAGGCTTTAGAATAACCCAGAGAGACCAGAGACTCGCGGGCGGCTATCTCTACTATCTCCAAAACAGCTTAAGTAAGCTAACTGCTTCCTCTAGGATGTTGGCTGGGATGCCCGCGTGCTTACATGGGAGCAGCTCTCTTATGAGTGACCCAGAATGCGCGCCAAAGATTCGCGCATACACTAAAAATGGATTGCGCTACGCATTTGACTGCATTACCAGCCGTGAAAGTATGCAAATCTGCTATGCTTCACTTGGCCGCGTAGGAGGCCGTTACACCGCACTAGACCCATACCCAGCGGATGTTGCAACAACACGCAAGATCATTAAAGCTGATTGAGTAATTGGGCCTATAATGCTTGGCATGGATATAGGGTGGCCAGCACCTCATGGGCGCAAGGCTGACATAGACCTGTTCAAGTTCGGCTTAGAGTGGAGGAGTTCATTGGAGAGTTTGATAGCGCAAGGATTGGTAAGGGAGCACCCGCTGGAAGTACGGGAGGGAGGGTTCGGGAGGGTTGTGGAGTGCATGGATGATATCAGGGCGAAACGGGTAAGTGGGAAGAAGCTGGTCGTCAAGTTCTCGGGTGAGCCATAATCGATCAATCTATTTTGAAGCTCATCAACACCGACACTGCAACACGCAATCTTATGGGAGATTTTGTCTAGAATCATAACTCAATAGGCTCACTGTATTATAAGAATCTAAACAAATAATCTAAGCGGACGCGGACTCTGCAACTGTTCCATCACTACTACAGGAGTTGCTCAGCTACAAAGGCCGATTCTGAGTAGTGTCACGCACCGGATTGTACACATACAATGACGAAAGAAAGAGACCTGCCCCGACGACTTGAGCTCAGGACTTGACTGGGAACCGCAGTCTTAGCGTCTCGCCATACTTATAGAACAAAAATGGCACTGGCACAAACGCCAACCCAATGAACGCCAATACGCTGTTACCCCATCCAAGATCCAAGTTACTGTAAAGTGGCGGACCAGCAAGCGGCAGCAATGCACCAAATAAACTGCGCAACACCGTGTTCACCGCCAGTGCCGAAGCCGCACCTTCGGTGCCAAATGCGTCCACGAGATACAACTGGGCTGGCATGAGGATCAGGAAAATACCGATGCCTACGACGGTCGTTCCCAAGATAGGAACAATCCAATGGACGTTCCCTTGGGCACTCCATCCGTACCAGAAGAAGCCAATAGGAACGAGAGGTGAAGTCCAGACCATGAGAATCAGACGGAGCTCAGGACGCGCAAGCGTGCCTCCCCGCGGCTGATGGAGTACCTTATCGCTTAGCACCGCAAACAGAAGAATGCCCATCATCATCCCCACCCCGAGTCCCAGGTATGCTAGCCCTGCAGTCTCGGTAGAAAAGTGGTACGTCTCCCCAAAGACGCTGGGGAATGTGGTGAAGAGTATGTAGGTGAGGCCGAATAGGAAAGCGCAGTAGACGGAAAGTAGGAGTACGATGGGCGACGTGAACATCATCCGCATTGGTCGAGTTATAGCGCGAACCAAAAGTTGGCTTGCTGTACGGTTCCTGTCGTGTGTACGGGCCTCTAGCTGCTTATTGCCAGTCTTCAAACACAATGCAGCAGCTTTATGTTCGAGGAGTACAGGCTCGAAGGTCTCCCGCAAAAATACAACCCCCGCGATAGAAATTGCACCTGCCTATATATCCAATCCTTTAGATGAATTCAAACGCTGGTGAAGTGGTAGCAGACTTGGTGCACTTACCAGTATCAGGATTAGCCAGAATGTCCAGCGCCAGCCCAGATGCTGCGCGACAAAGCCACCGATGACTGGCCCAATGACAGGACCAAGCAATGGGCCAAGGCCGAATAAGGACATGGCCTTGCCGCGCCCTTCAGCTTCGTAAAGATCTGCAATGGTGCCTCCGCCGATTGTCATTGGACCAGAAGCGGCACAACCACAGATGAAGCGGAATACTAGAAATATGGCAGTGTTGGTGCTGAGAGCGCACCCGATAGTGAAGGCAAGGTTCACAGCGTTGCATATGTGGTAAAGCCACAAGCGGCCATATATCTCGGATAGTGACGCAAGGAAGAAGGGGCCAAAGACGAAGCCTAGTATATAGATTGAGACGGTCAAGGAGGCGACGATGGAGCTGGTGATGTGGAAATCGGCGACGAGATTGGGGGCGCCTGGAGCGAACATGACAGACGCCAAGTTCGAGTACAAAGTGAAGGCGCTGACACAGAGGACCTGGGCAGTTTTTGTCCATTTTTTCCAGTTGCGTGGGTTCGCCGCATCGTCGATACCGTCCCAGTCGATGATATGGTCTGTATTTTCCTCAGTCGTTGCGGGAGACATGGTGTGAGGGGTATCAAAGGGTGTCATGGAGGTGAGTAGACGTCCGTTTTGTGCGGTTTTTGTGAATGGGAGTGTTCTGGCGTGGTAGACTTTTGATAAAGGGGAAGGGGCGTTAGCAATGCCCGCGGATTTTGGCCATAGTCAGCCAGTGTGAAGTGAAGGAGGTCCATGTTGACACGTCCGCGGAGGTAACGAATACCCAACATCGGACGTCCGAGGGTGAGTGTATGCGAGGCTGGCTTTGGTCGATCCTGTCAATCCCCGAACTCGGCGTACCCGTTTCGGACATACCGCTGATCTCCGCGGACATGGAGGAACCTCGTCGCCGAAGAAGGCACATATCATCCTGCATCCTACGAAACTGTCTCCGAACACACCGCGCCCCATGGCTGACTGTCCGCCATCGACTTTGCCTGCCTCTCACCGCCGGGACAAGCCGCAGCTCAGCTGCAATGCATGTCGAAGACGGAAGTAAGTCCTTATCCAGTTTTCAGTTGTGCCTCCTTTGAGATATCACCAGGGTGCGCTGCGATCGTCTGCACCCATGCAGCAACTGCTCAAGCCGTGGGCTGGGATCCTCTTGCATTTTTGCCGCTGCGCCGGCTGCGCAAGGAATAACTCCCGACCGCAGCCAGGGGGTCTCTGCACACCGAGGTCAGGCTACCAGGCCAGGCACATCCGCCAATGTACAGACCCGTATCAACCAACTGGAAAGCCTAGTGCTGGACCTCATGCATCAGAATAATGCGCCTAATCCACGTCCGTCGCCACTGCAAGAGTCGCTTTCCGTAAAGCATACTCAGCCTGCGCATACACCCATAGAGTCCGAATCCGAGTGCCCTGTCTCGCCGTCTCCGTCCGATTATGGCAGTATCAGTATTCGCCATGCACGATTGAACTATGTAGGCAGTTCTCATTGGGCCGCCATTCTTGACAGCATAGTCGAGTTACGAAACCACTTCGCTCAGGAAGAAGGTGCTCTTGATCAAACCCCTGATCCAGTTCTGCCACCGACAAGCTTTCCAAAGCCTCAGCTCCTCTACAGCGGTTTAGCGTATGAGACGACCTTCTCCATCATCAAGTCTATTCCACCCCGGCCTGTTGTTGACAGGCTGGTATCTCGCTACTTCAATGTGCTCGATATAGCCCCCGGTATGCCTATGTAATCTTATTCATCATTCCCAAAAACTCCTTTAGTGTTCTCCTCACTGACTGGCATCAGGCGTTGTCCACAGCACCTACTTTCTCCGGGAGGTATGTAATTCTCCGTCTCACATCCCTCCGCTCACATGGTCCCTAGTATGAAAAATTCTGGGAAGCGCCACAGGACGCTCCCATTATGTGGGTGGGCTTGTTGTTCAGTATGATTTGCTTGTCAGCACAGCTACAGCAGGCGTCTCTTGCCCCCCTTGATCCACTTCAGTCGCCATCCCGGACTTCATTGCTGGCGCCTGAAGACCCGGTAGACGTCTACCGGGCGAAGACGGTTCAGTGTCTAATTTTGGGTCACTACACCATGGGAGGACCCTACGCCTTAGAGACATTAATTCTCTACTTTTTGGTTGAATGCTTCAACCTGAAGGACATGGAGATCGGCATATGGGTTTTGTCTGGGACGATCATGCGAGTCGCTGTACACATGGGCTATCACCGAGATGCGAAGCACTTTCTGAACATTTCTCCATTCGCTGGCGAGATGCGAAGACGTGCGTGGGCGATTTTAGTGCAACTGGATTTCAGCATCTCGACGCAGTTGGGTCTGCCAACGTTGATCAAAGAAAGCCAAACAGACACCGCGGAGCCCCGAAACTTGTACGATTCTGACTTTGACGAGAACACGACCGAGTTGCCACAGTCAAGGCCCGAGACTGAGGTCACGCCTACGCTCTACGTATTGGCTAAGCTTCGGCTCATCTCCGTGGGGCTGAAGGTCGCCGATGTGGCTGCAGAGCCTCGGACACACTCCTACACTGACGTACTGGAGCTTGATCGACAAATCAGAGAAGCTCGAAATGCCTTACCCTCTAGTTTAAAATGGAATGGCCTTGGCACATCACTTGATGTCTCTTCTCAGATCATCATTCAGAGGATATGGTTGGAAGTGACATTGCAACAGTTGACCATCGTCCTGCATAAGAAGTTTCTAGATCCGTCCCGGCTGCATCCAAACTATCGCAGCTCACGGATCGCATGTCTACAAGCTGCCATGAAGATTCTAGAGCTGCAACGCCTTGTAAATGATGAAATACAGGTAGATGGTTTGCTATACCAAAGCCGTTGGCGGGTATCGTCTGCCTTTAGCAACGATTTCCTTCTCGCTACTAGTATACTTTGCTATTGTTTTCAGAGTCATACCGAAAGGCATAGGGAGCAGCCGGTGAACTCAGAAGACATCGACATCGAGCCCGCGGAACTCGGCAAAATTAGATTGCTCTTGGATACGTCGCGAAGCATCTGGAGCCGCCAATGTGCCAAATCAAGAGAAGCCCAGAAGGCTGTTGCAGCTATCCAATATGTTTTAGGCAACGCTGAAGCTAGCGTCATTTCTGACGCCCCTAACGAGGGTTTCCCAGTTTCATCAACTAGCGCAGCCATTTCTTATTTCCCAGGTCTGTTGTAATCTAGCTCCACTAACTACTTGATCGGCGTTATTAACTAACTGAATACCAGACTTTACGTCACACTATGACTTTCTGGGTCTGGACGTAGGTACTAGTAACCAAGCAACATGGCCAGCATTCACTCCTAACATAATCGGCAATGTTGAGCAATGGCCACGAGCGAGTGGCTTCCAACAAATGGATATATCATAGTCATAGTAAGTCCGGAGTCTTTCGCAAGGCGATATACTGGTAGCAGACTAGCCAACAAGCAAATAAAGCAAATATAAACAATAATATTTATTTATTTATATACTAAGAGTACTATATTTTACGTATATTTATATTTAGAAGTAATTATTTGCAAATATTGAATTATTTACAAGTATTTAGTATGTAAGGTAGTAACTGGAAGACAATAGTACTTGTCGTAGGTCACGATAGATAGTGAAGGGATGACAGTTATCTCTAGAAAGAGAGTTGATTGATAAAATAATACTTGCTGAACTATCTTCGCAAGAGGGGCGCCCTTTATACGCAGGCGTAGCGCAGTCCCTCCTTAGGGGCTTGGTATTGCCACCCAAGTCATGTGATATGGGGTCTCTTTGCAGAGCCTCCGTTACATAGTATAACTTTATAATATACTTATAAGGTAGACTTTACGCAGGATTACCTTAAGAGATATAATAACTTATTGATTGAAAAGATGTAAATAGTAGATAGAGAGCTAACTAAGGGAAGGAATCTATATACATTTGGTTTTCGAGTTAGGCCTCTTTAGGACTAGTGCTTTCTAGGCCGAAAGAGGAAGGAAGAAATAAAGAAAGAGAAAGGAAAGAAAGGGAGGAAAAAGAGGGATAGTTAGGTACTATCCGCTCCTACTCCCTTATAGCTAGAGACTACTTCTTCCTACTCTATATTTAAACTATCTTCATATCTAATTAATAATCTTAGAGATGCTTAGAGTATTTAGTAAGGAGTATATGCCCCGAGCTTTTAGTGCTTAGTCTTAGCTCTACGCTCTATTTTCTTGCGACACCTAATATTATCCTCTTCTATAGAGTACCAATTTCTTTGCTTCATTGGTATCTAAAATAGTCTAAGGTGAGAAAAAAAAGAGGAAGGGGATGGACTAATAGCTACCGAACACTCTATAATCCGACTGGGAAGCTGTCCCCAATAGTAAGCTTCGCCTGTTCTTTGCCTCCAAACGACTAGGTTTAAGGAGCTCCTCTTTCAAACAGTGTATAGTCCATTGCCGCCCTCATCTTCCGCTGATAGATGTCCGTAATCTGGGCTGGATGGATCCAGTTGAACAGACACATCACTATAAACATCAACGACCCATCAAAAATATACAGATAAACTTCATGTCGCAAAAGGTATCCGTTGTTCCCTTGTACGTATTCCACGACACGGAACAGGCTCCGAACCATTATAAGAGCTGACGCCACGTATAAGGCGTAGATGTGACGTTTCCATGGCAAATCATGTATGTTGAACTCGTTCGGAGAGAGTGGTGCGGAAGACGAAGCAGTAAGACGGCGCGGTGCGGGGTCGGCACTGGATTGTGTATAAGAGGTGCGAAAGCCTTTCGATGAAGGCTTAGGATTCGCTTTGACGAGCCTCCAATGGAAAAGGCCTGCGACAACAATGAAAACTCCAAAGAAAGCGAGTTGAATGAAAAGGCCAACAATAATCACCTTCTCACCGGCGTGTAGCAGCTCCAAAGTGCCAGCTGCTTGCATACCCCCACCCCCACCTTGTACAATGAAGCTGAGAACGTCGCCAGTAACGAATACCTTAGTAAGCCACTGCCGGCGGAGAACAGAGTGCTTCTCACCGTCTGTGAGGAGGATTACGCGGCCGAGAATAATGTAAATGGATGCGGCGAAGAGAGCAGGGGCCACGAGGAGGAGTAGTGACTGCATGATATAAGGGCCGATTGCCCAGAGATCTTTCGCAGATAAGATGCGACCGAAGAACCCCAGTACCTCAACTATATTGAAAACACAAATTAGTATTCGATCAAATAAGTGCAACAGCACTGTAAGAGACTCGTACATATGCCGCCAATAACCAGAGGTACAAAGTACCATGTCCGCCTTCTACAAACCTGATAGAAGTGCGTTATAGTTGTGAGGCCAAATATCACTAGAAAAATAATTGCAGCAGTTCGTGATGGGTGATAGCGGTATGGAACCCATGCATTCGGGTCGTCCAGAGAAGGGCGATAAGCTTCTGCCATTGCAGGATCGGTAGGGAGTTTCGGCGCTGTAATCAACAAATTACTCGAAGAGGGATGGATTGAGGATAATATTTGCTGGGCTTGTTGTTCTGGTCAGTGAACAGAAGGCAAAAAGAAAAAGAATGTGCTGGACTTGGACTGGCAGAGAGATGGAATGGGAACGGGAGAAAGAGTGCAGGAGCAACATTATAACCAGTTCCGCCCAGAATGTTTCGAGCCGCTAACAGGCCCGCAGGAGTCAAGACTGTGGGACCCAAACGGGTGTGTACGGTATACACTGTAAAGAACATGATTTGATTGGTTATGCCTATCAAGTTCGTATATGTCGTACCTTCGTATCTACGGGGCGCCAAGGTTGGGGCTGTGCATCGGAAACGCGCACGGATAGCCAATTCTGTAAACTAACCTTCCCGGCGACTTCAACCACCAATTTTATACCGGGAGCCCGGGACCTCTAGAAGGGGGTAATTTCAAGCATGCTGTGGCGCTAGCAAAGCAGAGACCTTAATGGTTTGACGATTCATATTCTCTAGTATAATACGCAAAAGCGCCGGACTTGACTCACCTAAATGTGCCGCTAAGAACTTTTTCAAGCGGTCGGGTAAAGTTATATAAGTTGATGCATACGACACGACAACGGCAGCGCCTTGGTAACAAATATATGCTTGATCAACGTGCCCTGACTGTGCGAGTGCAAGTTCTCTGTTCTCACATTGCCATGTTTCGCCAGCCATAATTTTGGGTAGATGCTTATGGAATTGCCATACCAATGCTTCTGGTTAGAGGCTTTCTGGAACTCTTTACCTGATGACCTCGAGGACCTTGGAAGTGAGCCGCAAGCATGTCTGTGGAGGAAATTTGAGCTTTATTGGTCTGTTACTTATTACACAGGAACTTTTCATTTTCGGTTACTCTGAAGCAAAGAAGAATCAGCAAGGCCAGAACAAAGTGTATGCGAGTCTGGTCTAGATATCGGTACGTTGAGCAAAAGGTGTAAACATGATCCAAAGATCAGATGTCATATGTTAGAACAAAAGGCTCTCCTCCTATGACAGGGAACGTTCCCTTTCCGTCCACTTTCCGACCATTAATCTTGAAAGTTCCTCCTATTAATTCATCTTAGTTTGATAAAGGCACAACCACCGTACCCGCGGTCCTAGGAGGGCTCGTCACCTCCAACCTAGTTATTACGCTCCCTGTGGCATTCCAAGCAACAGAGATCTCACCCCCTGGTACGGGAAATCTGCCACTGGCCCACTCTAGGCCAAGGGTCACTGGAGTAATTCGCCATTCACTATATCCTGGAGTTACGGCCTTCACTCCTAAGACGTGCTCACTAAGCTCTCCAGTCGGACCTGCAGCCCACACGTGGCAGAGACTAGTCGTCCTACCAAGTGCAGGCGCACCGGTTGCGTCCAGCGTCTCCCAAAAGCACCCGGTGTAGTTGACTCCTTTAGGGTTAGCCATTGGTGCCCATAGGCTCTTCAGCAAATTCATGACAGTCTCGCTATCTTTGTTCTCAAGTGCGGCGCGCAAGTGATAGGCCGATGCATAGGGGCTAATAAACTCCGCAAACCCGGATTTAATGGTTCCACGCGAAAAGGCAAGAGGACCTACTGGTGTGGAAAGTTGCTGGAGTGTACTCAGAACGCCGGTTGAAGTATGGTTGGATGTGGTCACACCAGCAAGTATGGCCAAAGCATTTGAGTCTTGTCCGAAGCCATCCTTGATCGATTGTGAAAGGTAGTACACGTTGAGTTCATTCGACCAGAGGTTGTTATCAATCGCTGTTCGCAGAGATTGGAGTCGCAAAAGGTATGGCTCTGTGTTAGTGCCACTATCCGCGAGAAGACTGATGCATTCCTGGAGTGTATATGCGTATACCATATTGAACTTAGAGACAACACCAGTCTGCGTTACGTCATAGTAATTCCAGTCGCCGCCGAAGATAGCGTTGCTGATGTTCAATAGCCCACTTTCAGGCAGAACTTGTGAGTGTGCCCAGTCTAGCATGCGCACAACTTTAGGTGCCCACTTCTTTCGCATATCGGTGTCGCCAGTGCGCTTGTAAAAGTTTGCAGCTGCGGTAAGGAGGTTAAAAGAGTAGCCAATCAGACCAGTAATGTTGGCATCAATGGGTGTGGAAAGCGGTTCTTGTTGAATCTTTGCCGTGGGTGCGAAGAATCCTGGGCTTAATTGAAAGGAACCGAGAAGATCGAGCGTGCCTTTGATATAGCTGACGCCATTAGTGCTCGCCAGTGAGGATACCAGGGCAATATCGAGATCGCCTGCATACGTAATGCGGTCGCGTTTCGAGCCGCCAACTGTAGTGTCCCTGGGGTTTGTCCCAATAAGGAAGTCAGAGAAGAAAGCCTCGTCAGTCAAGGTCGCGGAATAGATTGATTCTCCTGTCAAGGTCGTAACAGACAGATTGCGGAAAATGGCAGAATGGCCGAATGACGCGCCTAACCCGAAGGATCCGGCGAAGGCAGAAGTCTGCGAGAATTGCAAAACTGGGACCTTGTTGACAGAAACAGCAATATTGGTCATATCCACAGTTACCTCCACTTTGTGCCAGGCACCGAGGGTTATATTACGCGGCAGCGTTGCGAACACAAGTGGAACAGTATCCTCGGTAGGTCCGAATTGTGCCGAGATCGACCGATTGGCAATATTGCAAAAGACATAGATTCCAGAGTTGAGAGTGTCAGTGAGGACAGAAAATCCTAGTCCTTTTACAACGGGTTTGACTTCAAATGCAAGCTGGTATTGTGTCAACATAGCAGCGATGCTGCCTGATAGCACTTGAGGGGCTTGACTTTCAACCAAGGATCCATCAGATGAGACCTGCCAGAACGGAGGAATGGAGTTCGCAGGAATGCCATTCAATTGAATGGTTCTCGCTCCGATCTTCTAGATTCGATTCAGGTCCTCATCCGAGGTCTCGAAGTACCCTGGTAGCCGATCAAGAGGTGTGGTTGGGATTGTTGGCTTCACACCTATGTTCTTCAAAATCAATTCGCCGGCAGTGGAGAGGTTGAGTTTCTGATATCTAAAGCCTCCTTGGATGAGTCGATTTGTGTGAATCAAGGGCCCAGTGATATTATACTGGTTGACTCTATAGGTGTCCATAGCTGCGGCTAAAGCGAGTGGTCCGTCGCTCTATAATAGGGGTTAGTGTAGGGTTTGAGCACTTGCAGCGAAACACTTACCCTGTAGAAACTGTCCAGTACCGCTTTAGACTCGCTATATGTGATCTCTAGTCCAGACGTGTCTCCAGTAGCAGATAGGGCTTGGAAAGTGGGGTGGCCCTCGACATTCGCTCCATAGTCAAGTACTACTACGCCTGGAACCGTAGTTGTTCCTTTGATGGTGACAGTACCGTTTGACCCAACTATCAGCGCCATACTGTCATTTACCTGGCATGGTAGACTGTATTGCCGCACAGGCTGTCGTGGTTGGAAGGTATGCACTGCTGTGGTTTCAGCGGCTGTCAGACAAGCCAGCAAAGCCGGCTTAGAGAATTTCATTTTATGGTCCTAGTTTTTGACGAGAACTGACTAGACTAATTAAAGGAGATAAAGGAAGGGAGGGTAGAAGAATTCGACCGGGCCATAGTAGAGCTTTTGTAAGAGATATATGAGCTGCGCTCCGCCCTAGGCTAAGACTAGTTTGAGTTCTTCTTCCCTTAGATGATCGGAGCGCCCAGGAGGCAAACGGCATAATTTCCAAGATTGTTTTGAGGAGTACAGCATCATTTAGGATTGAGGACACCGTTTTCGACCCTGCTCCACATTCGACGTATCCGCTGCTTCGTATTCGCCATTGTCGTATTCGGCACACAGACAGGGTGGCGTTACACGTCCGCTTCATGCGGCATGAGCTAAGCCACAGTAGAATTAACACATTGCTAGCCTAGCCCTAATCGGGCTTGCATTTTACCCTAAAAGAACACTACAAAGATGTCGTCAGGGAGCAGTTAAAACTTTTTGATGACACCATATATTCGAGAAACCGATTCGTGGACCTCTACCATGGATACCGCGACTTCCAAACATACGGAATCTTTCCTAGATGAGATGGGCGTTGCTTGGGATGAACCTCCGCCCTATGAACTGCACTCTCCTGGCGCTATCCTTGAGAGCTCTTGTACACTGAAGGGTATCAGATCGCACTTTCCGCTTCATGCACAGCACTGACTCTGCATCATAGCTGACGGGACACTGGATATCAGTTTTGCATCCTCAGCCCCCACTGAGTTGACCAAGTCGCTACCTGTACACCAGCCGGCGGTGGCAGAACCAGAGGTTAAACCTCCTGGACGATGTCTGCCACTAAATGTCGTTGTGCAGGTAGTGGGCAGCAGAGGAGATGTGCAGCCGTTCATCGCCCTGGGAACCGCTCTCCAACGATACGGGCATCGTGTACGGCTGGCAACTCATGACGTCTTCGCGGAATTCGTGCGAAAGTCGGGTTTAGAGTTTTATCCTATTGGCGGCGACCCAAAGGACTTGATGTCTGTAAGTGCGTACGTTCATGTCAAGTGCAACTTTGCATTCTTACCTATTGCGGTTTAGTACATGGTGCGCAATCCCGGCCTACTCCCATCCATCGATTCTTTGAGAGGAGGGGACATTCCACGGAAACGGCGTATGATTTATGAGATGTTGCGAGGCTGTTGGAGTTCTTGCGTCTTTCCAGACCCTGTCTCGCATGAACCGTTCATTGCAAACGCCATCATCGCGAATCCTCCATCTTTTGCACACGTGCACTGTGCGCAGGCTTTGGGTATTCCTGTACATATGATGTTCACAATGCCATGGACGGCAACGGATGCGTTTCCACATCCGCTCACAAATGTGAAAGCAACAGATATAAGGCAGACGCAGGCGAACTATTATAGTTATGGTATTGTCAACATGATGACTTGGCAGGGGTAAGTGTTTTTGTGTCCCCTTAGCACTCTATCGTGTGTCGCATTACGGCAACGATAACACTTGTGGCATATGATGAGTTAACATTACCCTCTAGGTTAGGCGATGTTATTAATGGATGGCGAGTGAAGGACCTACATTTGGAACCTATCCACACGAGCATGGGCCCAGATCTTATTGACTGGTTGAAGGTACCCTTCACATACTGCTGGCCACCAGCACTGGTTCCAAAACCCCAAGATTAGGGCTCTAATATCGGTAAATAAGCCTTTTCCGATGCCTTTCTCTTTGACCTAACATGCATGAGATATCTGTGGGTTTTTTATGCGAGAGGAACCCACATACACACCACCTCAAGACCTCGCAAACTTTCTTCGCGCAGGCCCCGCTCCTGTGTATATTGGATTTGGAAGTATAGTTTTGGAAAACGCGAAAAGAACGACCGAAATTATCCTTCAAGCTTGTAAGACTGCTGCAGCCAGGGTCATTATTTCTAGGGGTTGGAGTAAATTAGGAGGAAATGATCCGAGTACAGACGATGTCTTCTATTTAGGAGACTGTCCTCATGGTAAGCACCAACGAAACATCTGGGCGCGACTATCGCTGAAGTTCTGTAAGAGTGGCTTTTCAAACAGGTCTCTGCTGTCGTTCATCATGGTGGAGCCGGTACGACAGCGTGCGGCCTATACAACGCTCGGCCGACAGTCGTCGTGCCTTTCTTTGGCGAGTAAGTCCTCTATTCTGTGTTGAGGCAACACATCTAGTCGCTAATCTAAGCAATAGTCAACCCTTTTGGGGCAATATCGTTGCCAGTAATGGCGCCGGGCCAGTTCCAATACCACACAAATCTCTGAATAGCCAAAATCTGGCAGACGCACTCAAATTTTGCCTTACATCCGAAACTACGCAGGCTGCTCGAGCCATCGCAGATCAGATGCGCCGCGAGCATGGGGTTGAGATGGCCGTGCAGTCATTCCATCATCACCTGAACACCTCAGATATGACATGTGATGTTTTATCCGAACATGCTGCAGACTGGGTGTGCCGCTTACCGAAATCAAATTCGGACTTGAAACTGTCTCATGCTGCACTCAAGGGCTATATTTTTAGCGAACAACTAAAGCTCGCCGATGCGATACCGTAAGTCGACTACCTCTCTCCTTAGAAATACCCGTAATGCTTATTTTTTGTAAGATATCGACCAAAGGACTATAACACCGATGTTGAGCGATGGGACCCATTGACCGCTGGTGTGTCAGCTACACTAAGCACCTTGACTGATTTTACTTCTGCTCTTGGTGGCACTTTCGTCAACCCGTTTAAAGAATTTAAGAAAGCTCGAGTTGCGGATGGTGAAGGTGGGTCAGCTGGGTTAACAGCAACAGCTGCTGTAGGCAAAGGGCTCATATCCATGGGGTCTAGCTTGAGCAAAGGCACTCTGGTAGGCATACCGTTGGCACTCACAGAGGGCCTTAGGAATGCCCCAAAGTTATATGGTGATCAAGTCAAAGACCACGGAAGAGTAAAAGACTGGAAGAGTGGGGGAATTGTTGCCGCCAAGGTATGTGCAACTCGGGGTCAGCACTATCCTCTTCTTAATACGTGGGCAGAATTTTGGGTCGGGATTCTACGAGGGAGTCACGGATATTGTTTCCAAGCCATATGCTGGTGCAAAGAAGGAAGGTACCATTAGTTTTATGAAAGGTGTAGGCAAAGGCCCGATGAACATGGTGACCAAACCTGGGAGCGGTGAGTGATATCCAGATTTGTTCACACTGAAAGTAATGCTAAGGAATGCCACAGCAATGTTCGGGTTGTTCGCGTATCCTGCGCAAGGAATTTACAAGAGCATGAAGAGCCTCAGAAAGAGCACTATCACGGATATAGTCAGGGCCGGGAAACTCGCAAGTTTTGAGCGCTACATTCCTCCACCAGGAGCTCTTTAGTGGCGAAGTTAGTGGCTAAAGTCCGAAGTATTTAGGAACAAAATAAGGCTTCTTTCAATGTTCGGTGCGATTATATTCAGTTCAAACAAAATACCTGCTATTATATCATCCTGAGATCAAGTGAGGCTTCTCGCGAGTAGGAAATAGTAAAGGGGCATGCGAGAACGCATTGCGAGCAACGAAGGTACCTAAAGGGTATCAGTGTTCAAGGAGGTATCCATCCCACAATCCTATTCGGCCACCTTAAATGTCCCTTATCCTCGTCACTCAATTTTCCCCAGATACCACTAAGCACATGTGTCGTCCACCCCTTCATATACCAAAAGCGCTCCAGGTCGTTTAGGAGGACCACAAAATACGCGTACAATACCAAAGGTATCGCGTCACCTCTCTGCATTGCGTCTAAAAATTCATCCTCCATCTTAAAGAGCCAACCGAAGACAGTGTGGTACTCGCTATCAGTACCATTGTAGCGGTTTCCGTAGCACTCCAGAAGAAGTTCCAGCGCGGAGAGATTAGAAGCAAGGCGGCTAGGTGAGCTAGCATATTGGATATAGTCTCGCAGGTCGGCGAGCGGCTGTTCGAACGCGAGATGTATTGTGTGCTGTGGTAGCTTGCCTCGCATGCGCATTTGTGGCGTATGAGACTTCGTAAAGGCGTCGTAGTCTAAACTTTCCATCGTGGTACGGATACCACGGAACATCATCAACCATTCTGACCGTTGGCTTGCACCAAATGCGAGAAACTCTCCGGGCTGAGGACCGCGTGCCCAGCCGATGAAAGAGATTAGCTGGACAGAGAGTAACACGGCATCGCAATTGCGCTGATTGAGCTGGGAGAGCTCAGAGGTCACCACCAGGATGGCCTTTGCGTAGTGCTGATTGGCTTTGGCGGTATATTCATCATAGCGAGCTGGACGACAATAAGCTAGATGAAGCGCTGTGATAGCAAAAATTAGATGGAGTACATAATGATGCGTCAAGCCCAGCTCTGTAACATTTGTTTGCCAAAATACCGCCCCCACATCGTGTGCAGATAGTGTTTTGGCGGTTGACGTTGTCCAGTGGTACATCAACTCAATCTCTGCTAGGCTTAGGTCACTTGACACCGGCGACGCTTCGTCAGGGCTTGCAATTGGCTCCGCGCTCAGCGTATGTGAAGGGCTGGGCGTGGGGTTCGTGACAAAGTTGCAACGAATTTGCCGATGCCGGCAGTTGGTGCATTCTGGTTTTCTTTCGTCGCACTTCTAATAATTAGGTTGCTACACTAATCGGATGGTGTTGAGCATTACCTTGACTCTCCGAATTTTACAGTTCTTGCAACCAAAGCGCGATTTCCGGTGCGGTCGTCTCTTCGCCTTCTCGGCGAGAGTATCCTGGTAGGATGAGTGGGTATGAGGTTGACCATTTCCACTGCTATCAGCAGAATCTGGAGTACCACATGTCGTCGGATAATTATTCATCATGACAGCAGGGCGTTTGCCGCCGTTGAAGGGCATGGGAGTAGAGGAGTCCAGTGGGAGGGCTCGAGAAATGCGAGTACGAAGCTTAAACGAAAGTCCGGAGGATCGGAACTGATGATGCGAGGCTAAGTCGGGAGGATGCGGTCTGGGGGTCGGATATTCTAGGCCGAATATGGTATAGCGTTGATTGCACCCCGCAGCACCGCCTTGTTCCGCTGTGTTAGGAATTGATTTGGCTGGCTCGAGGATGAGTACTGTGGCTGACGCAATGTCTCCGATCCGATGTGAGCACGATCCTTGATCCTTACTTGCATGAGATCAAACCGCTGGTTCAGGTACAGTCGTATTCGTAGACGTCACGTATAGGTGGACCAGCGATTGGACATGGGGAAACAGCGGGCACTCTTTTGGGCGTCCCCCGACACTGGCAGATAGCATGTATCTACCAGGACCAGTGACGCCGAGAGCTTCCACGGACTCCATACTGAAAGAAACGTCTTTGCCGGGGTAGCTTGAGGTAATGACGAATATCACTACGCCTACCCCGCATAGGCTGTGCTGGGCGAAATGACACCCCTCATACAACAAGCACATGAGGATAAAAGACGGACCTGCGCCATCCCATTTCTCGCGCCAGCAACTCAAGTGCTAGATGCTAGGCTGCAGTTGAGCAATGAAGCGCATGCACTACCTTTTTGCCTCATTGACGCCAGTAACTCAGGTGCTTGCAATTAGCGGCGGCGAGCCAATAGTTGCGACTGCACACTTCAAGGATCCGCCCATTCAGTACCGCCCAAAATTCCGATACTGGTCTGTATCCCACCCTTCTCTGTTGGTCTGTGCTGACGGTGGTAGGCTGCCCGACGCATCTGTCACCCATAGTTCTGTTCAGGATGACATTCGCCAGATCGCGGCCGTAGGAGCTGGCGGCCTCGAGTTCCTTCCTTTTTACAACTACGGCTTGGGCCCTGCGGTGACTGACTGGTCTATCTATGGCTTCGGCACAGACGCCTTCAACAAATTGTTTCGTGCTGCCTTGAATGCATCAGCTGCACTGAATTTGGCATTTGACTTCGCCTTTGGTGGGAACCAAGGCGCCGGTGTGCCATCAATTGTAGAGACCTCCGGCCTGGCCAAGCAGCTCGTGTACGGAAACACGACGATTCAATCCGGAGCAACCTTCTCCGGCAAACTTCCCGACCCTATCGTTACCTTCAACCAACTGGGAGGTTTTATGAATACCGCAGAGCCGTGGGGATCGAACGAGCTAGTAGCTGTGGTTGCTGCAAGGATTGTTTCTGAAAGACTGGTCGCTGAATATTTCTACGCATCCGCTCTGGACGAAAACTCCTTGGTTGATCTGACCAATGTCACACACAAGGGCAGCCTGACATGGACTGCTCCTGAGGGCAACGGAACATGGATTATATTCGCTTTCTACGAACGTTACACGAACCAACGAAGTTGCGTGTCGGTTTCGAACGCCACGACAGCATTAGGCAATGGCTCATGGATCGTGGACCACTGGAGTGCCAGCGGTGCCAAAAAAATGACAGATTTCTGGGATCAGCAGATTCTGTCCGACGTCGGTATAGCTACGCTTGTGAGAGAAGTTGGCGAATATGGTGAGTATCGCACTACTCGTTTCTACACTTGGACTGACATGCTATTTAAGCCTGGGAGGATAGTATGGAGATGCAAGCCGCCCTTCCATGGACGTCTGATCTTTTTTCTCAGTTCGAAGAGCGTCACGGATACAGCATCACTCTATATCTGCCTATTCTGTTCCATGCGACAAATTCATGGGGTGGGCACCTCCCGCCGTACAACATCACCTATACGCTTGGCGAATATATCACAGATGGGGGCCCCTACGTGCAGGACTACAAGACCGCGCTTAGTCAAGGTTATATAGATTATGTGGAACATTACAAAAAATGGGCGTCATCCAGGGGTGTTCAATTGTCTAACCAACCGGCATATAACATGCCAGTCGACATGGTGAGTTGTTCGGTGCCAACTCGCAATCCCCTCATTCATCTTCCGTTTGGGAGGGCCTAGGCCACTGATTACAAGGGGACTCTAACACTAGACAGGCGGAAGCCGTATCGCATGTCCAAGTGCCAGAACTTGAATCCCTTGGCTTTGCTGAGAACATTGATCTTTATCGGCAATTTACAGGCGCGGCTCATCTAGCAGGCCGAAACGTTATTTCAACGGAGGTTGGCGCAGTACTGGGTGGAGCTTACAAGCTTCGCATCCCTAAACTAAAGGCCCTTCTTGATCAGTCTCATGCGGCGGGTGTGAACACGATGGTCATCCATGGCTATGCCTATAGTGGTGAATATTTCAACACCACATGGCCTGGCTATACGCCTTTCCAGTATGATTTCACGGAAATGTGGAATCATCGGCAGCCGGCGTGGCGGCATCTTGACGACCTCTTCACGTACTCGGCAAGGAACAGCATGACGATGCAATCCGGCGTGCCCAAGGTGGACCTTGCTCTCTACTACTTTGAGATTCCCTACAAATTTAAGGATATCTATCCCGGATCCGATATGAACAAACACGGTGAGCTAGATGAACAATGTGTTTGACGGCCCGGCTAACGCACACAAGGATATACGTTTGAATACTTGAGTGCGAAGAACCTAATTTCTGAGCAAGCTGTGGTTGTTGATGGGATTCTCGCTCCTGAGGGGCCTGCGTTCCGGGCTTTAGTCATTTACCAACAGACACAAATTACGCCTGATGCGTCCGCAGCATTGTTAGAATTTGCACGAAATGGGCTGCCCATCTATATTGTGGGTACGATTCCGAATACCACAGTTGGGATTACCGGACAGCAACAGGTCTCAGAAAACATTAATGAGCTCTTGGGATACGATGTCGTGCACGTCGTTGACCCAGAGAGTTTCTCAGCGTCTATCCTTGCTGCAGATGGTGTACCTGCTCGCGCTCGGATAGATTTGGCTTCCAACGCGTTGGGTCTTTATACCTTCTGGACAACTGACGTCAAATCACACTCGGATCATGTCTTCTTGTACAACCAGGGCGCTGATGGCGTGTTTAATATTACTTTCTCTGTCAGTGAGGATCTTGCACCATACGCCTTGAACTCTTGGACTGGATCTCAGCTTCCATTGGCAGCCTTTGAAAGGGATTCTGCGTCCGTCAATATGGCAATTAATTTGCGGTCGAATCAAACAACAATAATTGTCTTCATGGCTGATTCCGAAGCACGACAAAAAGAACACGTGGTCGACCATTCCTCCAACGTGAAGACGGTTTATTTTACGGATCAGGAAAGCCTGGAGGCATTGGTTTCCGACAACTCAACTGCTTGGGTGACTTTGAGCAACGGCACGAACATTGTTCTTCCGGAGGGCAACACGCCATGTGCAGCAATCACAAATTTGGGTTCCTGGAATCTCACAGTAGAAGCTCATGAACCTGCCCTTGATTACGCCTCACTTGAAGCCAACATCACAACCGTCAATATAGGAATGCTAGATCATCTAGCGCCCTGGACAGAAATTCCTCAAATTGAGCACACTAGTGGCGTAGGTACATACCGTACGCACTTTGAGATATCAACGGACAATTCGACAGCCATTCTAGTAGACTTCGGGCCTATTCTTCATACGGTGAAGGCATGGTTGAATGGTAAACGAGTTCCAGCTATCGACCTGACCAATTCTGTGGTAGACGTTTCGGGCCTTATCGTAAATGGTAGCAACTTCATGGAGGTACAGGTAACTACGTCGCTTTTCAATGCTGTCAAAGCAAATTTCGACCATGTCTTGAGTGTTGGCCATGGTCCAAATACTCCATCATACTACACCAACGAGGATTGGCAGGAATTTGGACTCATTGGGCCCGTAGAGCTCAAAGCCTTTAGAAAGGTTTCAGTTACATTATCTTAGAGTCGAGATCCACTCCTTGTCAGTAGTAGCCTAACCAGGCCCTAATCTCTACAACCTCACGAAGCAAGAGAGTAGTTAGTAACGTAAAGTAGCACTGGACCCGCCAAAAATCTCTTGGCACAACCAACCCATTATGCGCAATCATCATTATCACTCTCTGAGCTACCTGAAAAGATATACTGCATGCCGGCTTCTGATCCAGAAGACTCGGCTGTATCTTTCTGACATGTTCGCGCATTATGCCCAGTCTTCCACGAAGAAAAGCTTTCTGGGGCCGGTACGTCAATTGGTTGTAGAAAAACAGAAGACAGGCCTTGACTGAAAATTAAGACGTTAGCGCAGTGGCTGGCTAGGAGTGAAAGCTTGGGGCTTACATACGGCACCAGATCAACGTCGTGTAGACAATCCAGCCTGCGAGGGGGCACTTGCTGCCCACGACGATGCGCCGCAACTGCTCGGGTGTAAGTGTGAGAGCAGTTGCGTCGTTCATGCCGGTAATGGACCCAAATTGGCCTATCAACTCAAGCATGACCAACTCGGCTGTAAAGAAAACTACGGCGAGAACAGCAAAATAATCGTCGCCCTCCCATCTCCACCTGACCTGTGAGCCACGCGCGACGATGCGCGTCAGCAGAATGACCGTGTCCACGGCATATTCGGTCCAGGCCTCGGTTTGGAATGGGGTAGGCATGGTAGGCTGTTGGAGCGAGGAAGGGGACAAAAGTGCGCATTCACCCAAGGCGGTGTTTCCAAGCTATATTTCGCATCTGTCAGCTCATCCCTAGGTCTTGTACCTCAGTTGGAGGACCACCCAGGTCGCATGTTGCCATTGCGCGGTCGCACCGCGGATAGTTATGTTGGATGTGCCATGCGTTAAGGAACGAAAGGTCTATATGCCCCACTTTTTTTCCCTAAAACTTAAATCACGTAGTTTAGGCATTGTTTCATCGTTTTAAGCTTAGTTTATCGCGTGTTTGTTTCCTATCAGCATCATGTCGCTGACTCTATTGGAACCGCAGCCTTAGCACTCGTCCTCTCCCCTATCTTACGCTACCAAGTCCTAATCTACCTAGTGTTGTGGTAGGTTGTGCTCGACGCGCTTCCGGGACCCGAGGGCCCATTGGCCTACAACTGCAGAGCCCTAGGCAGAAACTGCCAGTTCGGGATCTTACTTTTCGTCACTTTGAATGGGCAACCTATACTGCGTTCGACGCTCTCCTGAACTCCGAGGGCCCATTGGCCCGTAACTGCAGAACCTATAGGCCAAGTCGGCTCGCCTGCCTGCTTACCAGCTTGCCATGGCGTGAACTCACAAGCCAGAGATCTACGATCTGATGGCTCATTAGACAACAGTCGCAGAGTATAGCTATCCATCTTTTCGGTATAGGGTGGTGGATTGATTAAGTGTCTATCTATCTCCTCCGCCTTCCCCTTTATAAGCCCTTAGCGCTCGGTTCTCCCTTATAACCGTTTACTCCCCTATCGCGGCTAGAACGCCGTAGTGCTCCACTACAGTACTACGCCTAAAGAGGAAGGAAAGAAAGGGAGTAAAGGGAGAGAGCCGAGTACTATCCGCACCTACTCCCTTATAGAGGACCTATAGAGAGCAACTATCTAATGGCGCTTCAAAGTTGATATTCTAGGGAGTTGGATACGGGATAATTCTCGTGCAAGCTTGATTGAGACTGTTTAGGGATGTAAGACGATCATTGAGATGAACATGATATTATTACTGAGGAAGTCGTATCAAGTAACATTCACTCTTTCAAAATCGAGGCTAGTGATGACTTGTTATGCAGTTTTATGTCCTTCTTCAAAGAATCATCTCTCGATGATGCATCGTTGTCATCCCCGTCAAATACCATCGTCGCGTCACTCATCACTGTCATGCCTCGTTTGATCCCCACTTTGGGCATCACGATGTCACCATTTTTCTTCGCGCATGTATGGGTGCAGCAATATCGAGCACTCCCAGCCGATAACTCGCAAAGCAGCTGATCATCGATCGTAGCTGGGACCTCTGTATCTTGACGGACCCAAACACCTTCATTGCTGGCCTCGTATGCTCGACGCTGTAGTTGGAAAACACCGTCTTGGATCCATCTATCGATTCTTGGAGCCATTACCTTGCGGAAGCGCTTGAAAAAGATGAGGAATTTGAGCACTACCAAATCCGCCACAGCAAACAAAACTGCAAAAGTCACGACGATAGCGAGTCCGAGAACTGATATGTTCCTGAGGATGCGGGTTAGATGAGGACCGAGTGTTACGTGTGGGACCAATGACTTACATCACGCCGCTAGGCTTCAGCATTCGTTGCATGGCACAAAGTTCTTTCTCGCCCTTGGTTAGATTCGTTTTGAGGAACCCTTTTAGTGCAGGGACTCGGGTGTTGTAGCCCACCGCGTAGTCCGATATGTATGCTTGGAATGTCGCCCAGATATACTTTTCCCAGCCAACAACCTCAGAAACCCATTGGTCTTTTGGGAACTCCTCGGTGACGTAACCATTGCTGCTGGAGAATTTTGATGTTGCGTTAAGGCCTTTCGATGGTGCGTTCCAGTTGCTGTACTTAAAGCTTGCACCTAAGATAAGTGACAGGCCTGCAATCTGAACGTCGCTGGCTTCAGGAAAATTGGTCGAGTTCGCAGCATCCGGAAGGAAAGTAAGGTCCGTGCAAAAGTCATCTTTGGCTTTACGAGCGTGACAGAATTGGAACTTCATCATGTTAGCTTAGGCGATGTTTGGAAAAAATAGCACTTGTACCTGTTGCTTGCATGCCATCATGGCATTAGGCCAATCGGAGAAGTAAACTGTCGTGTTGACGGTCGTGGAACCAATCCAGTTGAACGGCTTGTGCGCAGAAAAGAATGGATCTTCCACGGGCACCTGATATCGTACTTGGTTGAGTGTGACCATGATTAGCGTCAAGTCGGCTTTGCTAACCCTTAGCTCGGGAATTGGATCGAATGAGCTCGCGGAAATGGCATCTCGTCGCTGAGCGCCCCATTTCATCACCGTGTTCGCGGTGTATCCACGTGTCACGTTGGCAAGGGCGAGACTTTGGGCCATGGTGAGGTTTGCCCAATCGCCTGTATCTCGCCGTAGTCCATAATGTGCTGCAATGTTCTCCTCGTTTGGGAGCAGGGGCCTGGTGTTGAATGGGTAGTCTTTTGCTAGGAATACGGACTGGTATTCTTGAGTCTTTATGACACCACAAGTTGTCTTCCTTCGGAATTTCACACGCTGATCCGCTTGCATGTTCCAACCAAAAACATCATTAGCATCCTGGAGACCAGAGTCGACTATAACGCCAGGTTGATCGAAAGGTTTGCAGATCGAGTCGGCGAAGGGACAAGCCGTTCGCTGTGGTACCAGTGGGATGTTTGGCTTCACAAAAGCACGGCATCGTGCAGGCAGTGATTCGCCAAGGCCCTGGTAACATTCTTGTGCATATGGTAGAGTCAAGGCTTCGAGCCTGCTGCTGTAGTCCAAGAACGCGAGGTTGCTGCTCGAGGAAGCGGTGCTCTCAGATGTCTGGAAGGGTCCGCATTCTGCGCTGTCGACTAGAACTTGTAGATTCGATGTGTCCACAATGTAAGACGAGAATACTCCTGCTACGATGGTAGCAACTGCGAAAAGAAAGGTCAGGCCTCCGAGCAGCATAGATCTCGACCATGCCCGTGTCGTGCGACCTCTCCAGATCCACCACAGCTTCACCCAGTCCGCCAACATCGACGTCGGCGCCGCAGTCGTGCGAAGCAATGCTTGTTGTTGTTTAAACAGTCCATCGGCAGGTCTGCCATCTGCGCGCCACATGTGTAGACCGAATACCACCAAATTCCATACATGCGCTGTCGCGACAGTCACCAATATGGCGAGCAAGGCAATCGCAACAGTACCAGTGCGAACGTCAGTAGTAATAACCCCTCCTAGCACCGATCCATGCTGAGCGTTATTCCAATACCCATGCCTAACATATTGCGTCTCTATCTCAGACATGGTAGTAAGTTTGCTGTGCCGTAAGGCGTAGTGGAACTGAAGGATTCCAAGCGGGAGGAATGGAGGCCTGAACGGATAGCGAACTTCACTCGAAAACCGGCCCTGTCAGCTTAATAAATGCTCTCTCAATTGATAAGAAACTTACGCTTGAAGCATTAATCAAACACCAGGTCCCCCTGTAAGCCCGCTCTTGGCCGACAGAAATAGTGGGATGGTCAGATTTGGCCTGTGCTTCCCACCAAAACAGGTGCTTCATTACAACTGATTTTCTCTACAGCCTTTGGAGTTCTTAAGCTTACATCTTATCTATGGATATTTAAGTATTATTTCTATCTTCTATTTGAATTTGTAGCTAATATTTAGATCTATCATTGAGAAGCAGGTTATGAAAATGCCCTGTTTTTGGTGGGGGCACAGGCTAAATCGGTTATCCCACTACCGTATAAATCTGCCACATTGGCCGAACGCTAGCAGGGGTCCTGCAGATGGGGCGACAAGCTTAAATCAGCTGCGATGAGCCGTAATATGAGACTTAATAACAAAAATACATCGTTTTAATTCTTGAGTGTCTATCGTAACGCTTGCAGCAGTACGTTCAACGATTTTGAAGCCCAATTTTGGCATATACACGTCAAATTTGGAGTTTTTTGAAGTTTTGATGTTCTTGGGCGGCCACTAGCGCGGCGGCCCATTGGCGATGAGCTGCTTGATGGGTGGCCAGAGATGGAGCTCCAAGATTCAATTTGTATGGGAAAGCCATACAAATTGAATCTTGGAGCTCCATCTCCGCTGCTGCCTATAGCGACGTTCTGTAAAGAGCTCGCTCGCACTAGTTTAGCGCCGTGAGGAGTGAACTTATTAAAATTTCAACTCAGCCCATCTCCATCTCGCCCATCAACTCTATCAACTCTACCTTATCTACCTAATAAACCCTTAAACTCGCCGCTCTCTTTACGCCTCTGCACCTCCGCCGCTACGGCGTGCCTTGAATGAGAGATCTCCCAAGACCAGCGCTCTGCAGAATTCAGTAGAGGAGCGTCATCTGGATCCTCTGGCAGCGTGATCGCTGCAGCCGTAGAGGTGCCTGGTTCGTTTTGAATGAGCCACTTAATAAGACGTACTTTACTCTAACTCTTACACCGCGTTTTGCCTCGAGCAGAAGCTAACTCTACTAGGTTGAGCTGGCTTATGCCTATAAACTGGAGCGTTTTGCGGCTTATATCGTCCTCCTTATCGTTGGGCAAGCTCTATCTAAAGCTATCGTTAGTTTCTTCTATCTTGAGCTCAACACTATTAAAATCGTGCTCTTTAGCGCGCTCCTATCTGGTGAAGTCAACTTGGCTAGCAAAATCTTTGATCGAGATCTTGCTATTGTCGGTACTAGTGGGGTTGATAGTGATGCCTGTATGGACGAAACTTTGCTGTACAAGCTTATATTTTTGTCTGTAGAGATTATCCCAAGCATCTCTAACTGCCCTTGTTATAGTAATACGACGTTTGGATATTGCGGACCTTACATTCACCTCACCACTGCTAGTAGCTATCTTAGCCTCTATCTTAGCCTCTAATACTACCTCTATCCTGTCCCTTAATAATGCCTTGAAAGGCTTATTGACTGCTACATCTAGTGGCTGGAGTAGCCCTGTACATCCTGGAGGGACGACGGTAAGGACTATAAGGTTCTCTCTAAGTGAGCTCTTTATACGCTCGATCTTATAGAAAGCAGCGCTATCTATTATAAGTAAGCCCTCACCGCTATTAAAGCTTGGCACTAACTTAGTATTAATCTATCTGATTAATAGCTCTTTGTTATTGTAAGTAGTAGCTGATAGTTTAATAGACACACGCTGGTCCTAAAGCTTATGCTCTGCCTTATAAACTTGACCTCCCTTAGTCCTATGAAAGATTAGTTTAGGCTTTATACGAGGCTCTCTGTTGGCGTAGATGGATAGTACGAGAGTGGCTTGGCGCTTAATCTAGCTAGAGTTGCTCACGTGGCCTAATACTATATGGTCTCCCTTGAGATAGTAAGTATACCTATTAAAAAACTTAAATGGAATTGGGACTTCGTCTATATTTATAATCCTTGATAGTAGAAAGCGCTAAAATAGGTAAAAAGTGGTTGCTATGATTGAATTCTGGCGAATAAACTGCAAGAAGCTATTTACTAGCTTATTATAATGAGGTGGGAGGTGCTGCCTAGCGTAAGTAAGTTGTCTCTAAGTTATATTCTATCTCTGGTAGAAGTTTTTGAACTACCTATTTGAGAACTTGAACTCTCCTTATCTCTTAAAGTTAGTATTTATATAAGTATCTCTATATAAGAGCTGACCTCTCTAGACTCGTTTAGTTTACTACTATACATTGTATGGTATATAAGCTTTACTTACCGCTGGAACTAAAACCGCGAGACCTTTCGTCTAAACTGTCTCTACTTAATAAACTGTTTAAAGAGCTTATCTTTAAGCTTAGGGTGCCTCTCTAACCTTGCTGTCGATGAAGACTGTAAGCGGGTCCTGCTTTGCTTTATTACTAGGTACCTGGCTTCCTATATATTTCTATACGTACGCTTAGGTACCTTGAAGTGTACGCTAGCCTCTTTAGCTGTTGGAGGTCTCTAGTAGCTATCCTACTCTAGGCTAGCTAGGTAGTGTTGCTTCTACTTTAGGCCTTGTGCGACTTCTGGCTCCTTGATACGGTGGCGGAGGAAGTACTTAATAATCTCTCTCTTCCTCTGGGTTGATAAAACAACTTTGATACGTTTTCGTGGAGGATTCAGTTTATATGGGCAGCTCGTATCAAACGAATCCTCTATTGATCGTTTTTTACGCCCAGTTTGGACGTTAAGAGAACGCTGAGAGTTTATATTACTCGGCGTTAACTGCGCAAGGGGCGTTCGAACCATGCTGAGATGGGAAGGGAGGTAGTACAGATTGAGCTGGAAAACTGCGGTAGTGCCAAGGACGCGCGAGGACACGGTTTGCAGAGATTTCTCATATCAGAGTGTCTCATTACGTCAGCGCTTAACCAGGTTTATCATTGGATCGCGTATTTTCGATCCACCGCCATTTTTAAAGCCCCTGCTAGCGTTCGGCCAATGTGGCAGATTTATACGGTATTTTAGTCGACCAAGAGGCCCGGATATCCCTGAAATGCGTTGGGGGCTAAGAGCCGACTCCATTGACGAATGGGCCATCACTATTCCCACCAATTAGCCCGCATAACACCACCACAGGGCCGCTAGACTAGTCGCGTTCTGCAAGGCGATACAAGGCCGCTAACCTGCAGGCTATTATCGTGCATGGCCTGTTTCGTTTAGGTAGAAATCATTCGTTTTAGTCCAGTCGCAAACAAGGATGCAAGCTCGCGTCCTGTGTCCCCTTGTGAGGCAGGGCGGGGCGGAACGGGTCCTTTCGGGCCATAAGTCCGAACAAGCATGGCATCCCTTGCTCTAGGCCAGGCACCATTTATATATTTAGGTTTCTAGTTTATACAAGGGGATGCATGAGCGGACAAGTAGTAAACCTGCGAATCTTCTATATATATCAATAAGAATCGACGGCTTTCTATGTAAAATTTACCTATATATAGAGGCCTACTACTCTATCCCTTACTCCGTCGGATTCTGCCCAAATAAGCGAACCAATTGAGCCATGTAGTAGAGTCACTGAACGACAGCGGCTTATTTTAGCGTTATCAAGAGGAAGATTAGCGTATCTTCAGTCAGCGCGAGGGGTGACTCTGCCACAAGGCTCAATTGGTTCGCTTATTTGGGGAGAACCCGACGGAGTAAGGGATATATGTAAGGGGTTAGGGAGGCTAGGATACGAATTAGGCCTAATTAGGAAGTTGCCTTATGCCGCGGATCTAAGCCCCTTCTAGTACTAGTAACTATCTAGGTACCCTCCTACGCTACTCTTTTTAGGGGTCTAGGTTAGTAGTACTATTCCCTTGCAAATATTAATAAGTTAATTCCTAACTCTTGAACATATAACTACTTAAGTTACAATCGCGATTTTTAGTTTTGTCACCCCTACGCTCGGGCCACACCAAATATTTTGAACACTAAGAGCTACACCTTCTTCTAACCCACACAACAATATGAAAAAGAGGTATTTTGGTATAGAAATTTCGGGGAATCGAATACCTAAGGGTGAGTTGTCAGAAGCGCAGCGTAATTATGGTATGGGTATGTTGGATGAGGGTGCAGCAAATAAGAAAGTAGCAGAGGTTCTGCGCTGCTCAAAACGTACGGTACAACGGATCAAGCAACGCGTCCAAACCACCCACAGTACAGCCAGCCGACCTCGTATAGGCTACCCACGTGTATTAAATGATAGAGATATTCGAAGGCTAGAATGGATAGTTAAAAAGTACCTAAAAATTGAGTATCTTCTACTTATGAAAGAGGCGGGACTGTGGGACGAGGAGGCTGCCTAACCTACTGTTTCTCGCTCTACTGTACGCAACGCACTAGCTGCAGAGGGTCTCCGCAAGTTTCGAGCGAAGCGTAGGCTAAAAATTACTAGAGAAACAGCCAAATTACGCCTCCAGCTTATCGAGCGTCTAGAGGGGTAGGAGTGGGAGAAGGAGACTCTTATATTTAGTGACGAGTACAGCGTTGCTCGTGGATCTGGCTATAATACAGAGTGGGTATAGCGCCTCCCCTCACAAAAATGGAGCCATGAGATAGTAGAGGAGGTACCTACTAGCAAGCAGCCTGCTCGTATAGTATGGGGGGCTATCTGGCTCACAGAGGAGGGGGAGGTACGGAGGAGTTAGCTCATAGTCATGACCCGGGACCTACGGAGCCCAGGCAAAGGCTACACCTCATAGAGCTATATAAAAGCACTCCGGCAAGGCCTCCAGCTAGTATACAGTCCTAGGGAGTTATATATGCAGGATAACTCACGTATTTATACTGCTCAAAGCTTATTGGATTGGCTAGAGGCTCACGACATTCGACTCCTTGACTAGCCACCCTATTCTCTAGACCTTAACCCTATAGAACATGCGTGGCTAGCACTCAAAAGGACGCTCTATAAGCTCCACCCAGAGTTTAATACTATAGGAGATATAGTAGAGGAGTGGGTAGCCTTTGAGGCTGGCTTAAAGGAGGCATGGGCTGCTATACCTGACTCTCTCCTCAAGAAGCTGATTCTATCTATGCCGGACCGCCTCGCGGCCTGCAAAGCTGCAAAGGGCTACCAAACTAAATACTAGATACAATACAATTATTTTAATACTCTTAAGTAATTATTTGGACGTGGTTGTAGAGTTGTAGCGAGTTGAAGTGGTGGTTAAAAGTGGTGGGTGTGGCCCGAGCGTAGGGGGGTGACAAAACTAAAAATCGCGATTGTATAACGGAATGGAGGAATAGGTGCGATCCTTTATACGTAAGCTCTCTACACTCCTTAGCTAGATAGATAAGCCGTGGTTAGATAGCTTGAAGAGCTAGTAAAGATAAAATGACACCCCATACTAACGTTCTTGCCTCCCGAAATAGTAACATCATTTCCATGATGGGTAGGCATATTGGTGGTAGGAGGCTTGCAGATTGACGCTATTGGCGTCGATGAATCTGTCGAGAGATGCCTGTAAGCACATATGGCTTGCACATGGAATGACCCTCAGCGTCAGACCTTGGCTTCGGGCTTTTGAATTGTATGAGTTGTTCCTGTCCCTCGTATCCAGTCATGCATAGGTAATCAATTAGCAATTCTATCTGCAAGTGAAGCAGGGGCTCACAGAACAAAAAGCTCTCGGTATCGATAAAAGCAGGATAAATTGTTATGTCGAGTACTTGTGGTGCTCGATGTAGGCCAAAAAGGTTGGCATGAGACTAACTCGAATCATACAAATTCCTGGGGGCATTGCTACGAGTACGATCGTTTCAGGAAAGAAAGAAGCAAACAACCGTAGCGGCTAAAATGAAAGATCGCTCTAGCGCGGAAAGTATCGTGTGGATCATATCATCGATGAGATGCCCACGCTCGATGTTGCACTCTGTGGCCTGGGATGCTAGTCCTAGATTCACTCAGATTGCTTCTCGTGTCAGTTCGAGTTATTACTTCCTCCCTTCATGGGCACCATAGTGATTTGTGTCTGCAGGAGCAGCAAGCATGTTCAATGTCATCGCTCCTCTCTCGCATCGATTCACCATCCTTCCAATACCAAATGAATATAAATATCTTGTCCACAGAGTGCGGTTTCACAAGTCTCAACCCCCATCAGCGTCGCGATACCAGCAAAACACACCAAGCCACGCGTGAACGCACACAATATTGTCGCTCTAAAACACCTCTTTTGGACATTGTAAAGTCACCGGCTCTTAGGATGGTCGCAGTGATGAGGGGTCTAGCACAGATAACAGCGGAAGTAACAATGGTGCTGCCACTACCAACACGAATGCAAGTGGAGGTGCTCAGCAGAAGCAAACTAAGGAGCAGCGTCAGACCGCGGCTGCTGTCACCGCCGCGCTCAGTAGTCAGGACAATATGGGAATAATACAGAAGTGGGGAGAGCAGTCGTGGGAAATAAGTCTGCTCATAGCTCACAGATGATGGATGTATGACAAAATGCTGAACGTGTTCGAATGTTTTCCTGGGCAATATTCTCTATCCGGTCTTCATCTTAATTGCTCTCACAGCTTCAAGTAGCGTTTCTCGTTCCTTGCGCATCTTGTTCCATGCCTCCTCATACTGCTGTAACTCGATCATTTTTCGCCCCACAAAAGTATCTACTTCACCCGAGATAGGCGCTGCTAGTATACCAGACTCGGGTAGCATTGCTTGTATTGTGGTCCATGCAGCATTGTCGACCGACAGAAATCCATTGTAGAGCAGTTCGTAAAACCAAAGCTTGCCATCATCCATAGACTGCCGCATAAGGTTCAACATTCTTTCACGTTCTAGGATCTTCAGGTCCTATTTAGTCTCCTCATTCTACAAAATATCGACAAACTTATAAAAATGATGCTTGTACCGCGACGCAAGCTCAGCCAATTCATCCTTACTCTAGTATATTAGAACCTTCATGAGTAGCCATCGCAGTAGCGAGTAAAGGATCTAGAGAGGTGCTATATACGCCCGCTCCCAGTCCTAGACAGACACGATCTTCAGGTCCTTATAATTATTAATGAGCATATTTCTAAGGCGAAGGTCCTCGCAGATAAGTTTGAATAGGTTATAATCGTATTGCTCAGATACGAACCATAGGACTGTCGCATGAAAGGTTTTGCGAAAGATGTATTTACTCTTCGCGTCTTCCCAGTCATAGATCGAGTTTAGCTACTCGTATAGGTGCTGAAGATCCTGCTTGCTAATATAATGGAAATATTTTATTACCAATGGAAACGTTCTCGTTTCTGGGGCTTCACACAGTTAAGATATATTGAAGAAAAGGGTACCATGTAAAGTACTCGTGACCTACTTGAATACCTTCAAAGGCTTCCATCTCGTTCACCTTGACGGTCAGTGGCCGCGCTTCAGAGTCGTACTGATTGTGCATCTCGACCAGTGATCCAATTTTGGCGAAGTTGTATTTCAAAAGCTCAAGGAGAAACCTGGCGACCTGGTGATATATAACGTCTAGGTTGGACTCCAGAACATCTGGCCGTAAAGTAGACCGGCCTTCTTTAACCGATCCTTTGTCTTCCAGATATTCGCCTAATGGTTCCCCTTTCACAAATTCCATGATGATGAATGGGCCTAATTTCAATAGATTATCGTTGGACCCGCCCCAAGCAATAACTTTAGGCACACTAATTCTTGTCTTCGCCTTGATGAAACGCATCGTAGTAACCTCGCGAAGAACTTTCTCGTCTCGATTCATAATTCTTCCAGGCGCGGGGAAACGTACTACCTAGTGTGTATTGTTGCTAAATTTGATCATACAACACTAGTTGAAGGGGTTGCATATCTCCTTGACAAGCTTTGCTGGCTGACTGTCTCAGAATGTGACTGACACCCACTTAGCAATAGCGGAGCCTCCCACGGTACGGTACTTATCAAGCCATACTAGGCACTCGTCGTCATGCTTTTGTTCAATACATTTGTCCCTGTCCATCTTAGATGTACTCGAGTCGTCTTACGCGTTGTATGAGATGCTTGTGGCACTGCTGTTGAGCGTAGATACACTTTATGTGCGGAAGTAAATTAACGAAGGAGAGTGCAACGGTTACCACTAGGATTATCTCGTACTTACGATGTAGGTGTAACATCGGCCCTCCAAAGGCCGGCATTGACTCTAGAGATTTGCCGATCAACCGTGTCCCATATATCATACGTAGTCACGTGACTTGACACCAAAGGCCTGTTTGCTTGGCACAGCATTGTGCTTGGGCAAACATTCACGCTCAATTGGCCCCGCAAGCATTTCTGGGATGGTTCTTGGTGCTACTCATTCCGTGAAACAAGCAGCTCGAGACAAAACACTTCCACTCATAGCGCTGGACGAACACGCGACTCCCCTCCAACGCTGTCCATGGAAATACCACGAGCCTGCTCCCTCGACCGCGGACTCCCATTGAAAAGAGAGATTTTGCGCAGTATTGACGCCTTCCCATCCCTCGATACCCACCGGCCGAAATCGATCCCGTACGCAGTTGGATGGCTACAATATAACTACAGGTCAAGGGACTGTGCTTCCGGAAGCGCACACTTATTAGAGCCGTAAGCAAGAGCCGTCGCCGCACGCGCAAGCAATCCTAGAGGATGATGGACGAGCACATACTCTTACGGGGCGAAGGCTACTCTGGTGGTATAAAAGGCATGACACCCAAGGATCAACCAAATCTGGTTGTAAATTTCCTTCCGCGGCCGCCGCGTACGAATATGTCAGAATGATGGGGCATTCTTCCACAACACCAACCAGACAACTGTGTCGGATATGTCGCGAATAGAGAGGCGATAAAGATGCCATCTACGCGTGAGGGAGGTGGTATGGCTGAGTAGTACGTTGTCCTCTGTTCCCGCTGTCTCTCGCTGATCCAGTCGCAGGTACAATGCCGTTCACAATGTTGATGCTAGTTATATGCACGAAGTCTCTTCGCGTGCGCAACCTGACTGAACTTCGCCACGGCTCGAGACATGTTATTTCTCCATCAAAACTGAAATGTATACATGCATGCTTTGGGTACACTGGTGGGAGGAAACCCCAAATTCTAGCACATCGTCTACCTCGTTGATGCGCATCGTCTGTACCACCTCCACATCAGTATTCCACCTGCGATTGGATAGGTCAGTAACTACTTCAAGTGGTGCGGGGGATAGACCTAGCGGAATTGGATCGCCTTCAAAGAAAGCAAAGCGCAAACTGGCTGAAGTGTCAAGGGAGTAGGCAGACTTTTATTCTAAATAATGTAATTGTACGAACACTACTCTATCGTTCCTATCACAACCTTCTCAATGAGGTGGACGCTCACGTTTTAGGCCTCTTTCTCGAAACTTCTCCAGTTCCTCAGCCATAATCGCCTTTCACTTCTCCATCGCAGCCGCCATCATCTCTTGAATACCGTTATCGAAAGGGCCGTCACTATCCTGTCGCACGCCGGAGTTAGTATCGTTATCCTCAAATAATGATCTTAGAGACTGGTGTTCGTGACTGGTCTAGGAATCGCGCCGGCGCCTTTTAGAGCTGTTGCGGTCTGACAACTATTCATTGCTCTACGCCAGGTACCTAAAGAGAGGAGAAAAAGACCTGAGAGTCTGGGGAGGATTTAATTCTGGCATAAACTTCTGCCTGGAGGCGTAGTAGTATTATTAAACTCGTGCTAAAGGATTGTTTTAATGTATATAGAATTCCTGCGTCTGTTTGGCGGGGTAGGAATTTTAAGGTAGGGGAAGGAACGGTTGCGGCCCCGCATCACTCACCTTACTACTCTTCACTTTCTACCTTCGCGGCTTTGCGCACTTTACTTCTACCATCCACAAGCATCGGTGCATGAAAAGACCGTCCACCTCTGCGCGGTGATGGTTCTTGTGGATCGTAATAGTTTGACGCCGCTTGCCTATCGCTACCATGGTTTCCTGCGTCTTGTCATACTGACAACGATATAAAGTATCGCATGTTCGGCCGTACGGTGCTCACTCGTATGTGTGTTGCGTTACGCACCAGCATGCTCGACTCAAGCTCATTCTCTCGTACCAGCGGCAGCGTTGCTGTCAGCAGCACAATCGGACATGCCAACAGCCGTAGATTCTTGAGCAATGCCAGCTTCGGTCGCCAGTTGCTAGCGTAAAGACAAAATGACATTCGTCCAACTCCATCGACTCCCATACGCAATTAACACACTACCCGGAGGATATGCATATAGCCGAACGGCCGCGCCCTGATCCGACTCATGCCAGAAATTTGCTGCGTCCTCTGCATGATATAGCGCTGGGAATGACGTACGATATGCGCTCGTAAATGCCCGATTCTTAATATGCTCCCATAGTTGAGGGGCTAAATAGGGTGCTAATGACTAGAGCTTCTGTTTCCCTACCCCCTGAATGACACTTGCGAGCCATACTCTTTCCCTAGGAACCCACATTGCTGTTATTACCAAGAATCCGTGTGGGCTTTGGGGTAGCCCAATGCGAGAGTTATATGCATTAGCCGCAATCGCTATTATAGTTGCTACCGTCCATCCTGAATTCAGTGGCTCCGGCAAAAACCCGAAGAACGTTTTTCCCCACCCTGGCTTAAAGCTCATAATAGGTTGGAGCGGGTTTATCGGGTTATCTGCCCGCATATTGTGCTTGCTGCTGCCAGTCGAATAATATCCCTCCACTATTTTGCTGCCTAACTGCAAGCCATCTCTTGCAATAGAAGACGCCCTGCCTACGTTGTATCGTCCCCTCGGCTGGGTAGCTTCACTAAGCCCAAGGAGGCACAAAAATGCCTTGGTAAAAGAGAACCGCATAGTAGACTAAAAAAGTAAATATTGCCCTTTTTATTGTTGTCTAGAAGGTATGCTGGCTGGGAGTATCAGTCGTCTTGTCTATGCAGAGATAAAGCTCTAGAAGTAAAGCAAAACAATAGCATACTCTATAATTCAACACACACCCAAGCTTTTATATACTTGAGTGCCTCCCTCCACACCTAAATTATAATGGTAGATGGTTGATTAGTACATAGGGGCTAAGGGCGAACGAACGATTATATCACGGCACAGTAAAACCGCTCTGTTGAACTCCTATGATTGTGGCACAAATACAGCAGAGACGCCGTGCCGCCTAGCACGCCCCTGCCATTCTACCTACCGTAGAGTATCATTTTTAGTTTTTTCTCTTTGCTTTCTAATACTACCCATATATATTTCTATGATTGCAAGATATTTGCGTGTAAATGCTACATCACGTGGACGTGCGCAGTACGTAAGCAGCCTTTTATGATCACTTGGCTCCCTCTCCAGCCTTTTTTCTTTCTACAGCTACTCAATATACAAACGCACAAATATTTGGCTCTTGCGCCACTCCCCACTACGCCACTCCTACTTGAAAGAGTAGAAGAACGCAACCAGCAATGGTACGCATAGTTCCCAACCGCCCTTGGACCGAGCCCTTGAACTGGGATCGGTTTGTTACCGAAGACGGCGAGACATGCATGCCCTTTGCCCATTACGTTCGGCCGGACACTGCCTGTGCGACCCACGCCGTGTTTCAACTGTTTCCCCGGCTGCCTCTGGAACTACAGCTACGTGTCCTCCGCCTATGCACCTATGCAACCCTTTTCCAGCTTATGCATGCATCTCCTGCCACTCGGACCGAGGCCGAAAAGTTGTTCTGGTCAAATCCCGCTGCGTGGTATCATGTCAGCGGCGAATGGCTCCTGGCTGGAGGGTTTGCGGGTCATACGCATGACGCAACCAACCTATTGGTTAACGTACAGCGGGTTGAAATTAACTTCCGCGACATAGAATCTTTTACCCGTGACTTCAATGATGGCGAAAGCGCAATACCACCCGACTCCCCATCTTGGACTTTGGCCGAGCGAGTCCACAGCATTTGGCGCTTGCTCCAAGACAGGTGCCCATCTCTAACACACGTCATAGTAAGCGAAAGTGGGACTCGAAGTCCCATGGAGCCTCTGCACGACATTCACAAGATGCTACTTCGTACGTGCCCTACTAGTGTGACTGTATCCGCCTCCCGCCTTGAGCGGACGGCAGCAGGCCGCAATATCTTGAAGAGGTGTTTGTGGCAATCCGTCCAGCCCGAAAACACCCCTTCAATCAACGAATGGGCTATAGTTGACCCGGATTACACTAGGCAGAGCATTCTACTCCCCCCTAAAGAATTTCGCGGGCCAGTAGGAGCGTTCCAGCGCATCCACTACAAATCGAACCGCTGCTTCCTTCAAAAGGCGTCTCTTGACCTACTGCGTATTGAGGAAACCGAGAAGCACTATTTTGCAAAGGAATACCGTACCTTCAACTGCCCCACCCCTGCATGCAGCGCGTACTTTAACCAACCTGGACAATGGCCAGCTCATGCAATCGAGCACAGGCACTACATCGATGCTGAACCACCTCCTGAAATTGCAATACGGTTCGCCCAACAGGACCAAATGCTAAACGACATGCTTCAGAGGGAGTGCAAGGATGTTTTTGAAAGATTGGCTAGTGATTGGGGCGCAGAGGGCAGTGACCAGCGGCGCATTGCAGAAGATGCCTTTCTCCATCAATTGCAGCACGATCCTCTATATGCTCGTAGCAAACCCAGGAGAGAGAGCTCTATATGGACTAGCTACTGGCTGAATATGAATCGCATGCATTGGTTCTGAACAGTGGGGAGCAAGCTGCACTATCTATCAACTCTCCGTTCGATCATCTCCTTACAGCGCCTATTGAATGGGTATAGGCTATCTCTCAGGCCTCTCATTGAGTCGAAAAACCGTCTGGCCGTCCCTGTGCAAAAGTTGAGCGAACAAGGTAGCTGAGCAAGTAGGCAAGCCTAACGGGTCTTAGACTATATAGTAGAAATAGGATCAAGACATACAAGGAATATTGCCGGGTGAATGCTATTGTCTTTTTTAGCGCTAGCTCGTATTACGGATAGCAGAATATCTATTGCACTAGACAGCTTGAAAAGTGCTGCAATTATATTTATAAGGATAAATAATTCGAGGACACCAATATATGTTGAGGATAGGTTGGTTCATCGTAAACTTTTATACTGCCATAATCGCAAGCATGAAATACCAGCAGAAGCAATTGGCCCTATTGCAAGGAGAAACAAGAGCACTACGTCGTATACGGCGGGTATCGTGTGCTTTCTATTTCGGATAAGAATCGGAATAAATTTCTAAGGTCTACTTGCCTGCAAAAGTATACTATAATTTCAGGTATAACGAGGACAACTATTGCTACATATGGGAGGAATTTAGTCTAATTAGAGAAAGCTAAAAACCAAAGAATGCGAGCAACCTACAAAGATTAGTAAGTCAAGTAATTTTAATAGTTAGCCTTACATTTGTGCAGACTATCGGTTGGAGGGTACAAGTAATAGCTAGATCTACCCAGTCAAACTATTGCTGAGAAGTAAGAGTACTTATGAGTATCGTTACAATGACCATAACTACAAAGGTCTACAAAAAGCCGAAAAAAACAGCAAAACCTTTCTCCCAACGGCGGTCAGTTTTCATATCCTAATAGATTAGAAAAACATTCAGTAATGCTATAAGAGAGAGGCAAATAATATAACCAATAGGAATGATTTAGACCATTTTTAAAGACAAAAGAATTGTAGGAGCTTACTACCCTCCTAAAGCTTCCAGGCTAATGAGAATATATATTCAAGTCCAGGCCCTAGCATCTACCTTGCACATAAAATAAGCAGCTATTCCAAGTATAGTAGAAGCGCTGCATAAATGATTTACTCTTCATATCAGCAAAGCAACTTAAAGAGTACATTAGGTCTCAAACCAATACAATTCTTAGGTGCCTACAGGTACGGGGATTGTAATCCCCCCTCAGATATTACTTGGGCTGTCTCCTCAGAACCGTAGGACACAGTAGACAGTGAAACAACCAAAGCTAGCATTCTCATGTTGGACGTCCTAGACCATGAAACATTTACTAGTCCTAACAGGCTAGATATAATTGGTATTAACGGGCAAGAAGGTAGGCTGTACTACTACTTAAATCGTACGTCATGACGAAGGAGGTAACACCTTCATAGGATATAGCATTATAAGCATCTAGACTCATCATGGGCTAACGTCTTGGTGATCATAGCTGAATGCTTACTGTATAATGATTCGTAGTCTAGGATTACTAATTTGCTAGACCTACGCATTGATTCGTAAAGCGAATTGTTCAGACTCCGCAATACCAAACCTGTGATAGTAGCTCCACGAGTGTCTTCGCATGAAAATCCCCTGGTCTAGGACGCTGAGGTGTACCTAGCGGTGAGTGTCCTAGGAGTGAAGGGATCATAGGGCCATGTATTCAGTCATACCAGAAAGGTGAACAAGATCCTCAACTCCCTCATGTAGAGTATTCGCAGTGAGGAGATGGTTTTGGCTCATGCACATTCATACTATGCAGTGCTTAGGTAAAACGCCAAGAGGTTGTGCAGCTAAGATATTATTACTATACGAAGTAGTAATAGAAAGGTTACCTACCTATCCAACTTGACGAAGGAGGGTACAAGGTAATCCCAACTTATTAGTAACTCACTACGAAGGCAAAGCTGGGAAGATCAGCCCTTATCGTAACGTTCACATCAGTTGCTTAATATAGAATAGAGATAAGTATTAAAGATTAGGGGCTTCTTTGTTCTAAAATCGTCACCTAGGAAGAGACGTTAGGATCCGGTTAATAAACTAGTTTCGATGATGGTAGAATTTCGGTTCAAGGATCATTCTAGAAAATCTCATAGGAAATGGCCATTGCTAAATAGGCCATCCAGCTTAGAAACTGCTGCCTAACGTCACCTACTGGGAAGCGAGACAGTAGCGAGACACTTTCGTACTTAGAACTCAAAATCTCGCTCCATCGTAAGCATATCGTCCTAAATTATCGCGTTGCCGTTTCCAGGGTATTTAAAGAGTATTGTATAAAATACACTCAGTAGTTAACCTTCAAATAAGGATACTTAGGAACATCCAAGTTTGAAGGTCTCCTGCCCTAAGTAACGATAGAAGAAAAGACGGTTGAGAGGGAGCAAATAGGAAAAAGTGTGAGCCATCCGGGACGCGTAATATTCTTCCGCCAAGGCTTGTGTTGTAGTCGTACTGTTCAGGTATTGTAAAAAAGGGATATATCTGTAACCTTGGGAGCTCGGACCTTATAAGAAGTCATTTGCATCCCTTAGTAAACTCAGTAGTTGGACTTTTAGTACCGAACCTGCTCTAGCGATAGAATGACCTATATCGAGGCTAGATTCAGGATATATCAAGAGTTGATTTTCGTACAAGGGGGATCCATGGTATAATGTGGTCATTTTGGCGTGAGATTGGAGGATGATTGACGTAATTTGAGGGGTTTCTACCTACCCGAAAGGTGCATATCATTAATGCGGCTCGGCTACGGAATTGCGTGAGTCTTCCCAACATCAACGAGCAATCTGATAAGCTTTCTTAAACGTATTTATTAATCAGGCTGTGTGGAAGAATCCGGAAGATTCAACGGAGAAGCTAAAGTTTGGTTAGATATTTGAAAGCCAGACATTTTAGTAAGGTAACCTCTAATACATTTAACACATACTAGGGATAGCAACAAGACAACTTGACCGTAAGATTCTTTGCCGTCCAAGATCTCCTCCCAATGGATCTGAAACATTATCTGTCTGCTCATACAACTCCACGGCCATGGCGCTTAGGCCGGTGTTTGATTTCAATCTATATGAAGATAACATGCCGGTGAGAGATGCGATTAGAAATGACCCTCTTGGCTGCATGTTTCCCATGTCACTATTGCTAGATATTCTCACTCCAGACGCCCTTGTCCTCGCGATCAGGATATTCTTCTTTTCCCCACTCCCGTCAATTAGTGCTGCTTGAGCATACACCAAAAACCAAATTTGGGTATTAGGTACCTTCATGATTAAAGGCTTCCCATCTTGCACCGACTGTGCATATCGAGAGGAGACCCAGATTGTCGTGTGATCGCGGCTGAGGCTACAAGGGAGTTCCGGTACGGGATGTTGAACCCCGGATACCCGCAGAGGAGGGCCAAATCGACCTTGAGCAGTTGACCAACGCGGCTGTACACTATCATGCCAATGTCCAATGCGAATCTCATACGTCCAAAAGCCAAAAAGTTCCAGGCTATCTGAGGTCAGCCCTGCCGGCAGAGGAACGCCCCAGTGCAATAGCGAGCTTGTCGGAAGTAGCGGCTGCATAGCATCAAGGCCAACTGTGTCCAAAGTTTGATCTGGCACGATGCGCCGGAGGGGCTCCGGATCGATCGGTAGCGGTGGCTCTGGGAACTCAATCACGGAGTAGCTTTGGTACTGAGTCCCTAGTAATAGCGGGTCCGGGGCATACTTGAGAACGCGGCAGAAATATCTATCTTGCGGGTCTTGTAATGGAGACGCAAATTCTAACCAAAGCATTTTCGTCCTCACAAAAGTATTAGCGTAGCCTTCGTCATGACTATACGGGCTCAGTGCTTGCCCAGCCGACGCTATTTGGGGAATCTGAGCTGGAGGGGTTGTGATAGGAAGGTTGATGGACAGGTGCATTGAAGACTGAGTTCCGCCGACCACCCCTACGTATTTTGTCTCAATTGAGTATTCAATGCGCATCTCCTTTGGCAGATTCCCTGGAAGCGGTTTAGGGTCGACCACATCGAAAATTACTACATCAGTGCTAGATCTTTCAGGCGCCGATCCTGCAAATGCGTCTTCATTTGCGTTGTGGCTTGGTGCGAACACTGCGACATCCCTGCCGTCTTTGCTTAGAAACGGGGGGTAACACTCCAAGCGCCGGGAAGTTCCGCGAGGCGCGCGTGCAAACGCCGATATTTCCGTGCATGCGCGCTCCCATCCAAATCTATTCACTACTCTCTTCACTTCACTTCATATTCACTCTATCTCAAAATGCTTGGCACTACGCGCACATACTATTATAAGAAACCTCAGATTTTTCCATCTCCTCAACCTCCACATCGCACACGCCGTACACGCCGTTTTTGTCGACATTTTACCTCTACAAGCTCTCTAAACTCATACACGATAGACTCTACTACCCTTATAGTACATCTAATAGTACGTATTATACTAGAAAACCTTAATAAAACTACTGATTTATTGCTTTAGGATTAATATAGTAGATAAGTTTACCGCCCCCTTAAAGCTATATAACTACTACACCTAGGCTAATTTATCAAGGATATTAGTAGATCTAAGCTCTTAGCTTTAGTACGTATTTCCTAGTTATATACTTTAGCTTTACCTATAAAGCTCTACCTTATCAAGTTCTTGTCTACACTCTACTATTTAATACCTTTACTCTATAATTATCCCTTACTCCTACTATTATTTATAGCCTTTTATATCTTATAAGGCTAGAGCTACCTTTTACCTTATTATCTTTATTCTCTACCCTACTTCTATACCTTCAATTATTATAATCTTTAGGGTTTCCGCCTCTATACTATTATATTTCTAGGCTTTATTACTAATTATAGCTATAGTGAGGAGACTATAGCCACTAACTCCGCTAGAGCTCCTAATAACTATACTAGTAGTATTACTATCTCTAATAATACTAGTACTACTAATTCAATTATACCTATTATTACTAGGCTAGTAATATATAATAGTAGCGATATTAATAAGTATTAAATAGAATTTTCCCTAGATCTACAAGAACCCCTAAAAACTCTACTATACTAGATAGTAGCCTAGTTAGCCTAGTTAACTAAAGAAGTTAAGAACGTACTCCCTAAAAATACTAGTAAAAATGCTAAAAGGCCTAATACTCTATATTTCCCCTAATATAGTTTAGAAGAATCTAAGCTCCCTAAAGATAAGTATAATATATATAAGGCTAAGTACTAGAAGATATAGAGCTCTCGCCTAGACGCCTACCTATTAAAGCCTATAAGTACTAATATAACCTATATTTAACCTTATTAAACTTAAATAACTACTTATATTCGTAGGCTTCCTCTATAGCGCGAAAGTATATAGTAAGCTTTATATAATATTATACGGTATTCGAGTTGATTCTCTTAAGTAAAAGTATAATTTATAGTTATTCTTCTACGTACGATCGATCTATAATCTATATAGGGGAACTATACGTACGGGCTATAGGCCTATATATCTAGTTACCCCTTTTACTAGAAGCTCTTACTATACGTACTCTATAGTACGTGATAGCTAGAGCTACTACGTATAGATACTAGTAACTTTTTCTTTTTATACCTTTATAGCTAGTATCTAGTACTTATCCTCTTCTATACGTTCCTATTAATTTATTTTTACCTTCCTTAAATATTTCCCTTTCCTCTTAGTTCCTCCTATCTAATTTATTTCTCCTTTACTTATTAGTATCTTCTACCGTACGGCCTATTATTCCTAATACCCGTATACTAGGGATTAGTTATATATAGAATCTAGGGAGAAATAGTAGTCTATCTAGAATTACTTATAGGGTAGGATATTATTATATTTATTTATATAGTAGGTCCCTTAGGTTTTTAGATCTCCTAGTTAGTTCCTTCTATTAGAATATACTATATAATTGGTAGCTTCCTATACCCTAATAGTTCCTTCCTATTTACTACGTATAATATTACTATAATATTATTACGTTATGTATAGAAGTTAGGGGTATATATTTAGGTTACCTCCTCTAGTTTAACACTCTTTTCTTTCCTCCTTTAACTACTACTACTACTT